>PVKM010036219.1:0-14882 GCA_004027735.1 Carollia perspicillata
GGTTTCGTCCTTATTCTGTGCTTCCCCCGACAAATTAGGGGTAGACTGCCGTCTCAAATGCCTTGCGCCTGACTCCTCGCCGTCCTTGCAGCCCTGCCTACGCAGGCCTCAGGGTCTTCCTCTTGGACCACAGCAGTGGTGTCCTCCTGACCGCATGCCCCAGCTCCAGCCTCTGGTCAGATGGGGCCTTCTGCAGAGCAGATGCCACCCCTTGTCCCTGCAGCTGACCCGTCTGTGGGCTCTTCATTGCTTTGGGGTCCTGGGGACCAGCTCTAGCCCCCTTCTGCTTCATCTGGGGACATCTGTCTCCACGTCCCTCCCACTTGGGTCTACCCTCAGTCAGCCAGAAGGCCTATCCCTTAGCCATACCCAGTTCCAAGGTGGACAGGGTTAGATCTAAGTACCCGCCCGTGGGGACTTCAGTCCTGGTGGGGACAGCAGCTCTTCCCCACTCACCCTCCCAGGTCCTCCTGTGCTTGGGCCACACGTGAGCTGAGAGGGGCTTGTCCTCAACCCCCTCACTGCAGCCTCTGTGGGAGCTCTGACTCTGGGCTGCTCACTGCTTGTCCTGGGTGGGTGGTCCTGGGCACATAATTTGGGCCTTGAAACCTCAAGATCCTGATCCATACTCATGGGGACCACGAGGACCTCCCTGCCTGCAAGACCACTCTGAGGCTCCCCAGGGGGTTGCAGTCACAGCTGAGGACTGAGTGGGAGGGCCACTGCTGGTGTCAGTGGCATTGGTCCAGCGTCTTAGGGTCTTGGGGCCGCCTCAAATCCTGGGGAATGCTCACCATACCTGTTTGGGCAGAGGTTCCTGCCCACCCCAGATGGCATCAGAACAGACTCCCCCTTTCATCCTGAGGCAAGTGACTTGCGTTTGTCCGACGTTAGAATGGGGCCCACCAGACCCCATGAGCACCGGCTTTTCCCAAGTGGCTGTCTCATGCACTGGCTCGTGGGTGTCTCTACACTGCGTTCCCATGTCCAGCAGTGGGGGTGGCAGGCAGACCTAAAAATGATGCTGGCAGCAGCCTCAGCCACCCGCCGACGCTCCTTCTAGGTGCTTAGCCCTGCGCTGTGGGCTTTAGGTGGCTCCAGCCCTCACGGGGGTGGGCAGTCCCCCTGAGATAGGGAGACAAGTGCCGAGAGGATGAGGAGCATCAGGCAGTAGAGTCTCGCCACATGGGAGCCTGTCCTGGCTCTGCTCGGACGGCAGCCATCACGCAGGACGAGATGCAAGCCAGGCGTGGGTGGCCTGGTGAGAGCTCTGTGCTGGCCAGTGGTGTGGGGTGGGGGCAGGCAAGCTGCCTCAGGGTGAGCTCTTGACAACCTCCCTGAGCCCAGAAGGAGGCCCTGTGCAGGTCCCCAAGGCACTCCCCAGAGACCTGTGTGTGTGTGTCTGCACAGAGGAGCCGTTCATCCACTCTGTGTGGGCTGGGCAGGCAGGCGTCCACGAGGTGTCCACACAGAGGTCCCACCAGGTTCTGGGTGGGCAGCTGGGATGAGGGCCTGAGCACGCCCACCCTGCTTGAGTTCAGAACCACCGCTGTCTGAGGCAGGCGGAGTGGGGTCTGTCTTAGCTGACCCTGTGGTGCCCAGGAGAGCTGCGGCTTGGTGGGACTTGGGGCTTGTCCTGGGGCCCCGCAGCCAGCAGGGAGTAGAACTGAAGGGTGTCGGGTGGTCAACCTGAAGTTCCATTGTCACCCTGCCACCTGGTCTGTGGTGACTTGCGCCAGCCTTCCTGAATGTTAGGCACTAGGGTGGCAGTCGTGCCTGGCAGCCTCTTGCAGTCCAGGATGCCCTCGGGGCTCTGGACTGGACATGCACAGAGCGCCCTCCCCTGGGTTTCAGCCCTCTGCCTACCAGAGGCTGGGCTCCGCTGGCCAGCACCCAGCTGGCACCAGTCCTGCTCCAGGAGTGTCCTTCTCATTTCTGACCACCTCCCACCCACCTGCCTCTGGCTGCCCCTGGGGCTCCCCGTGAGACCTGCTTGTTCCACGGCTGGTGTCTGAGATGCGCTGTCTCGGGTGGGAAGCCCTGCACCTGTGCCCCCCTGACAAGGGGGCTGCCCTTCTCCTGGGGTGTCATCTTTGGGCCATCTCCATGTCCAGGCTTTGGTAGGTCTTGGCCCCAAGTTGTGTGGTCAGAGTTTGGGTCCTTAGGACCTCTGCTGGTGGGGTCCCCCTGTACCCTCTTCCCCATGCTTCTCAAGAACACCCCTGAGCCAATCATGGTCTTGGGGTGCAGATTCTGGGCCTTGCTCAGATCCCCTGCCCTGGGCTCCCCAAGTCCCCTCTGCTCTCCAGTCCCGGACCCCACACCCGCCCGATCCTATCCTCCTGGTTAGGCCGGCACTTCCCACTAACCTTGCAGCTTTGGGACCCCCTGCTCTGTGGTGGAGCTGGGGCAGGCGGCCTCTGCGGAGGGTGGGCGCTGAGGTCCAGAGGGCCCTCCTTGATGACGCCGGCTCTTGGCGCCTCGGCCAGTCTCACTGGGGCCCTCTGTCCGCAGGGGAGGATGAAAAGCTGGCGTCCCTGCTGGAAGGGCGCTTCCCGCGCAGCTCGTCGATGCAGGACACGGTGCGCGAGGGCCGCGGCATCCCGCCGCCGCCTCAGACCGCGCCGCCGCCCCCGCCCGCGCCCTATTACTTCGACTCGGGGCCGCCCCCCGCCTTCTCGCCGCCGCCCCCGCCGGGCCGTGCCTACGACACGGTGCGCTCCAGCTTTAAACCTGGCCTGGAGGCGCGCCTGGGTGCGGGGGGCGCGGGCCTTTACGAGTCCGGCGCGCCCCTGGGGCCGCTGCCCTACCCCGAGCGGCAGAAGCGCGCGCGCTCCATGATCATCCTGCAGGACTCGGCGCCAGACGTGGGCGACACCTCCCGGCCCCCACCAGCGGCCACCCCACCCGAGCGCCCCAAGCGCCGGCCGAGGCCGCCAGGCCCGGATAGCCCCTACGCCAACCTGGGCGCCTTCAGTGCCAGCCTCTTCGCACCATCCAAGCCTCAGCGCCGCAAGAGCCCCCTGGTGAAGCAGCTGCAGGTTGAGGACGCCCAAGAGCGCGCGGCCCTGGCTGTGGGCAGCCCCGGCCCAGTAGTCGGCAGCTTTGCCCGAGAGCCCTCGCCAACGCACCGCGGGCCTCGGCCTAGCGGCCTGGACTACAGCCCCGGGGACAGCCCCGGGCTTGCATTTGGGGGCCCGGCCCCGGCCAAGGACCGGCGGCTGGAAGAGCGGCGCCGATCCACCGTGTTCCTGTCCGTGGGAGCCATTGAGGGTAGCTCCCCCAGCACAGACCTGCCCTCCCTGCAGCCCTCCCGCTCCATCGATGAGCGCATTCTGGGAGCCGGAGCCTCCACCGGCCGAGACCTGCTGCTGCCCTCCCCTGTCTCTGCTCTGAAGCCATTGGTCAGCGGCCCGAGCCTGGGACCTTCCGGCTCCACCTTCATCCACCCACTCACTGGCAAACCCCTGGACCCCAGCTCGCCCCTGGCCCTTGCCCTGGCTGCCCGGGAGCGGGCCCTGGCTTCCCAGACGCCCTCCCGGTCCCCCACGCCTGTGCACAGCCCAGACGCTGACCGCGCGGGGCCCCTGTTTGTGGACGTTCAAGCCCGTGATGCTGAGCGCGGAGCCCTGGCCTCCCCAGCCTTCTCCCCGAGGAGCCCTGCCTGGGCCCCTGTGCCGGTGCGCAGGGAGCCAGAGAAAGCCCCCCGTGAGGAGCGGAAGTCTCCCGAGGACAAGAAGTCCATGATCCTCAGCGTCCTGGACACATCCCAGCAGCGGCCAGCGGGCCTCATTGTTGTCCATGCCACCAGCAATGGGCAGGAGCCCAGCAGGCTGGCGGCTGAAGAGGAGCGCCCAGGCACCCCCGAGCTGGCTCCAGCGCCCGCACAGTCAGCAGTGGTGGCTGAGCCCCTGCCCAGCCCCCGGGCCCAGCCCCCTGGCAGCACCCCGAAAGACCCGGGGCAGGGCCAGGGGAGCTCCGAGGAGGAGCCGGAGCTGATCTTCGCTGTGAACCTGCCGCCCGCCCAGTTGTCCTCCAGTGACGAGGAGACCAGGGAGGAGCTGGCTCGCATTGGGCTGGTGCCACCTCCCGAAGAGTTTGCCAACGGGCTTCTTCTGGCCACCCCACTGCCCGGCCCAGGTCCCTCACCCACCACGGTGCCAGGCCCGGCCTCAGGGAAGCCCAGCAGTGAGCTGCCCCCAGCCCCCGAGTCCGCCGCCGACTCAGGGGTGGAGGAGGCGGACACGCGCAGCTCCAGCGACCCCCATCTGGAGACCACGAGCACCATCTCCACAGTGTCCAGCATGTCCACCCTGAGCTCCGAGAGCGGGGAGCTCACCGACACCCACACCTCCTTCGCTGACGGACACACTTTTCTACTCGAGAAGCCACCAGTGCCTCCCAAGCCCAAGCTCAAGTCCCCGCTGGGGAAGGGGCCGGTGACCTTCAGGGACCCTCTGCTGAAGCAGTCCTCGGACAGTGAGCTCATGGCCCAGCAGCACCATGCCGCCTCCACCGGGCTGGCCTCCGCCGCTGGGCCTGCCCGCCCTCGCTACCTCTTCCAGAGAAGGTCCAAGCTATGGGGGGACCCCGTGGAGAGCCGGGGGCTCCCCGGGCCCGAAGACGACAAACCAACTGTGATCAGCGAGCTCAGCTCCCGCCTGCAGCAACTGAACAAAGACACGCGCTCCCTGGGGGAGGAGCCGGTCGGCGGCCTGGGCGGCCTGGGCAGCCTGCTGGACCCTTCCAAGAAGTCGCCCATCGCGGCAGCTCGGTGAGCAGGGCAGTTGGGGAGGGTCCTGTCCCATGTCCACGGGCCTCCCCGTCTTCCTCTTGTCCATCACGGTTCCCTCTGTCCCACCCCCTCCCGGCCTCCCCGGCTACCTCTCTGTCCTTCATCTGGCCTTGCTTTGTCCATCCGAGACAGCAGGCTCTCTCAGGGATCTGCAGCGTCAGGCTGCTGCTCTCTCCACCCTGTTGGTGCTGAGCGTGGGAGCTGGGTGCCCATTAGAGGCCTGGGGTGGGTGTGAGCCCCGCCATAGCCCACCTGGAGGCCCCCCACCTGGGGGTTCCTGCTGCCTCTCCCGTTAGGGTTAGGGTCATCTTCGGTCAGCTCTGGAGTCCCTGCCAGGCTGTTTGGCTTCCCCGGGGCCCTGGGTTCCCCCATTCTCCCGCGTGCATGTAGCTGCCCTGTGGCGGGCGCCACCCTCCTGTGGCTGCCTCTTGCCTCGTGTCCTTTTCCTTCCGGGGCCCCGCTGACTCTCTGCTTTCTGCCCCAGAAACGTTTCTGTCTCAGCACCACCTGAGTCCCTTCGACTCAGACTCCTACGTGTGACCTTGAAGGTGCACTAGGAAGCCATCCTCAGGCGGAAGTCACGCCATCTCTCTGTGCCCTTCATCTGCCCTCGTGCGTTCTCCACGCCTCCCCTAGCCTTCTGTTGGTGCTGACCTCCCACCTCCTGCCCAAGGCAGGGACTCGAAGGGGCCACACTACCCTGGAAATGGGGGCAGGGGCTGCTCCTGCCCGGGGAGAACCATTCCCAAGGCTCCACCCCCAAGGCAGAGCCACCCCCCCACCGCCGCGCCCTGGGGGTGTCATTCTGTGCTCCTTAGGCCTTCCCCCCACTTCGGGCTCCTTCCTGCCCACTGGGAAGGCAGAGTTCTGAAGCAGCGAGAGGCCTGTCTGATCTGCCTTCTTCCAGTTCAGGGTTCAAAAGATAAGTAGGGGCTGGGACCCAATGGTGGTCCAGGAGTGGGGGTCCTCGCCCCTCTCTCCCTCTTCCAACGCTCAGTGGGGTGTGAAAGGCCCTTCCCAGCAGCGCAGTGTTTACGTGTCCTTGGGGTGGGCGTAGTGGGCGTGGCCAGTGCCTGGCTGGGAGGAGTAGTGGGATCTGAAGCCTCCGCAGGCCCGGATTCTGGGCGGGGCCGGCTTCGCTGACCAGCCTCCGCCAGCCCCGTCGTCTCTGCTTCTCCTCTCTCTATCCCGGTGAAAATTAGAGCCACTTAACAGTGGGCAGCACAGGGCCTGGTACCGTGTAGGCCCTTAACAAACATTCGGTGAACAGACAGAAGAGTGATTTGAGGTCTAGGGAGGTGGCTCAGCTCAGACTCCACAGAAGGACAGACACGTGGCTCCGATTTCCTGGTTCTTGAGCCCAGATCTTGCCCTTCACTGTGCTGGCTCCTGTGGGACCTCCGAACTGTCATGGGGCAGGGCAGGGTCAGTCAGCTGGGCTCTGCCGACATGCCCCCCCACCCCCACCCCAAACTCGACGTCTGTCAGGGTCAGGAGCTTTTGTCCCCAGGTGCTGTTTCCAGAGGTGCAGGTGTGGCTCACGTCAGTGCCTGACATGGAGGGGTGGGGTCAGGGGGCCTGGACCAGCCCTGAGCAGGTTGCACCTGAGCCCTGTCGTCTTGGACAAGCCCCTTAAACTCTGCGAACGCCAGTTCCTGTGCTGGGAAGCTGGGTGGCAGGCAGGCGGCAGCAGCTGGAAGTGCAGAGCCCAGGGCTGCGGTGTGGTGGGCCCTTTCGAGGTCGTTGGCACCCAGCTCTCAGCCATGGTAACTCTTAGAGTCCTTGTGGGGAACAAGGGCTGGACGCGACCCCAGAGGCGGTTGCGCCACCTCAGGTCATCCTCACAGTCCTCCTGTCACTTCCAGGCAACAAAGCTGACGTTCTGAAGAGACCCACTCCCACCAGTCAAGGGCGGCTGTGTCTGACCCCAAGTCCTGCTCTCTGTCCACTCTCTGTCCACCATCTGGGGCCTCCATCCCCAAAACCCTTCTGGTGATGGACTCAGGGTTTAGGCCCTACCTCCCACACAGGAGTGCAGGTGTCCATTCTGTTGACAGCACTTTCTCTGAGTGTGTAACCTGTGCACACTTGCTCCGAAACCCCTGCCCGCAAGCCCTTCATCGGCCAGGCACTTGAAACCTCTCTGCCCTTGGCACAGCTCACACTTCCTCCCTCTGCCTCGTGCTCGCTTCATGCCCTCCGAGCAGGGTGCCAGGGCCACAGTGAGTCACTCTCTCCGCAGCTGGGTCCCGGTGGGGCTGCTCTTGTCCTGCAGCTGGCAGTGGCTGGAGCCTGGCGGTCGTTTCTCATTCAGGGATAAAACTCCTACCTCTTAGAGAGACGTTCAAAGTGCAGCAAGTTGAAGTTCAGGGGAGGCTGTTGTCTTCACAGGACTATTCCTGGCAGAGGCCTCAGGGCCGTGGCCATAGCCACCTGGAGCATCTCTGTCTCCAGTGTTGCACGTGTTCCAGGGCCACCTCTCTCCTCACCTGCCGGACACGCCCCCCTCTGCCCCCCTCCCCACTGACAGCTGGTCCGAGGTCTGATGTCCTGCCGCCTCAAGGTGCTCAGTGGCCTGAGGTCTTTCTGGGAGAGCGAGGCTGCCCTGTGTGTCTTGGACATGGAGCTTGGTGACTTGGGGGACGATCGGCTCTGCTGCTTGGGCGTTCTTTGCTTTCTGGGTAAAGCTGGAGGATGCACTGCCTAGTGCCGCCTCTGGAAGGTCCAGGGCCTGTGGCCTTGGGGGACGTTGACCCTGGGACATTGATCTACCTGCTCTGTGCTTCCAGCTTGTGGTCCGGCTGGGGGCACTGAGTGCCCGTCTGCCCTGAGCCCCATGCTGTGTCTGAGGCCCCCATCTGCTCTGACTCCGTTTGTCTTCCAGGCTGTGGTCTCATCTGATCCCACAAATGGTGGGGCCTCCGTGGCCTCTCTGAGCCCACGGCAGCGCTCAGCTCTGCTGTGGCTCAGCATCACCACAGTGTGATCCCCATCAGGGTTTATAGGGAGAAGCTCGTTGGGACAGAGCTTTGGAAACAAGAGTTAAAGGGTTCTTTCCCAAAGCCCCTCTCATGCCCATGTGCCCCCCCTGTGCAGGGGTCCCCCCACCAGGTCGCCTTCGTCAGTGGGCCCCTTGTTGGTGTCTCCCAGACGTCTCTGTGGTGCTGGGCCCCGTCCTGCCCGTGCGTCCAACAGGGTCTGGAGAAGCCCCTTCTGACCGCGGCTGTCGGAGGACCCGTTCTTCAGAAGCCTGGACTGACATCGCCATGTTTTGGCTGTGGGGGCACTGGGGCCAGGCTGTCCTCGCAGGTCACATGAGGTCAGGGACACGTGCAGGTGTGTCCCCGGGGCAGCAGGAGGGGCTGCAAAGGAGGGCTGCAGGGACGTTGGCGGCATGTCGAGGTGGCAGCCCTCAGCAGGTGTGGGTGCTGTGACCACAGCACATGAAGCTTGTGTCTAGGCTGTGCTCCTGTTCGGGGTGGTCACCCAAAACAGGGCCCCCGGCTAGCAGAGGCCTCGAGCCTCCACCTGTCTGGCTTCAGCTCCGCTGACGCCCGAGGCTAGCCCCAAGTTCTGACTTCTTGTCTGTTGGTACCAGTGGGCCGATGAGCAGTCAGACCTGGGAGTTCTGTGGCACGTTGCTTTTGTTTGACGACACTTTTCCAGTGCATCTGTGTTCTTGGCTGAGGGGCAGGCATGGGGGGTTCAGCAGAACAGTGAGGCAGTGAGGGGAAGGTCCTGGGTGGGCCTTTAAAGCCCTGGGCCACTGGGAGCTGGTGGGCCGTCAGCTGCAAGCTGGGTGTCGGCCCCCAGGTCCCAGTACAGGGAGGACGGGGGTGGGGGGTGGGGAGTGCGTGGAAGGCCCAGTGAAGCACCGGAGAGACTGGCCGGGCTGCCTCTTGGCATTCTGAGCATATCGGCCGTAGCAAACGGGGGTCAGGGGAGGCCCGACTGAGGGGGCAGCTAGGGAGGAAGGTAGAGAAAACTGGGCAGGTCAGCAGGGGGGTCCTGCTGGCAGCCTGGCAATGGCAGGACAGTGGGACGAGGCCACACATGGCTGCAGCCTAACTAGGGGACAGTGACACAGGTGAGGGGGCGATGGACAGCACTGGCATTGGGGACAATGCCATGTCCCCAAAAGGAAGGGAAGGAGGAGCAGACACCTGGGTCTTGGTGCCTGTGGCCAGTCCCTGGACCATCCTTGTCTCCTGCCTGCTCCAGCACCTTTTGGGTGGCCTTAGGAGAGTGGCTGGCCCCCTCCCTCCCCTCCAGCCCAATGGAACATGGCCCCTCTGTCCCTCACTACTGGCACCTCCTGCCACCAGCACTGGTCTCAGCCTGGTGCCCACCTCCCTGCACCCAGCGCCTCTCCGAGGAAGGGTCTGCTCAGGTGCCCTGAAGCCTGCCCGACCTCACACAGGCAGGAGGGCCCCAGTGCTGTCCAGACAGGCCTCCTGCAGCCCACACCGGTACCAGACGCAGGCCAAGCCCACCTGCTGGGAGGCCCAGTGCCCACCCTGTTCTCTCTGCCTCTGTGGGTTGGCTGTGGTCCTGCTCACTCATCGCAATGCTTCTGTCATGCCTCAGACTCCAGGTGCACCTAAAATGGCTCCACTGAAACTTGATTTTCAGGATGGAGCCAGGCAGGGTACCACCTTCGGGCCAGACTGCTTTGGGGGGTCTGGGCGGAGCCCACAGACCATGCTCTGAGCGTCATCGTAGCACTGCCCCCTCCTCTGTTGCCACTGCCGCTGGGTACCTCCGGGCACCCACCACACCCTTGCAATGCCACTTGGTCATCCTCCCTGTCGCTGCCGCTCCCCGGCTCCATGGAGACCAGGTGGTGAGGCAGGGGCTGCTTCTGGTTGGTGTCTGTTCCTTGACCACCCCAAATGTCCCTGGAGCTCCTCTGCATCAGGGTCGGGGGCAGGGTCTGGTCCTTTGAAGAGGCTCTGCTCGGGATCTGAGCAGTTGAGGGGAGACCACAGGGACAGTGGCTGAGCGGGGGGAGCCAGTGGAGGGCGAGGGAAGCAGGTCCCATGGGAAGGACTGAGCCAGGTGTCCAGGGAGTGGTGCCCTTCACAGGTGAGAGGTAAAAAGACAAAACCTGCTTTTAGGGGAGGAAGGATGCCGAAGGCCCCCTGTGCAGTATGGAGTGGGTACCAGTCAGGATAGCACAGGGATGGGAGGGGGACCCAGAGCCCCACCAGGGGCGGGGAGAGGCAGACAGGACCGGAGCTGGAGGGAGGCCAGCAGACAGCATGAGAGTGCACTGAACGTCACGGGGAGCCGGGTGCCTGCTGCGCACCTGCCACACGCATGGTGTCCCAAGTGTAGCCTGTGGGGGGGTGTCTGCACCTCACAGGCTGGACGGCAGGTTGCTCAGACAAACCAGGAGCTGCCCTGACCTGCCCCAGTCTGGCCTCACCCCACCCCTGGCAGCAGCGGGGCCCATTGCACCCGAGTCCCTCCCTCATGGGGTGCCCGGCCAGGGGTCCCCGCCCCTGGCCGCCCTCACTGTGGCCGTGGCTGTGGCCGTGCTGCTAACACTGTCTCTCACTGCTCTCTCCCACCCATCTGCATGTGGCTGCTCTGTCTAGCTGCGCGGCGGTCCTGAGCGCCGGCTGTGTAAGTGAGCATGCTCATCCCATGCCTCTGTCCACCCGTGTGGCCAGCCAGCGGCTCTCCACTCCGCTCGGCTTCACGGGCCCCGGTGCCACTGCGCCTCCCGGGGCTCCCCTGGCCCCGCCCAGGGGGTGGGGGTGTGTGAGAGGGGCTTTGTCTGGAGGAGCCCCCGGCAGGCCTCCCGCCGTGGCCACTCTGGTGAGGGGTTGCAGTGTCCTGCCAGCTGATGCTGGGGAGCGAGGGGCCATCCATGGGTGTGTGTGTGTGTGTGCGCGCCTGTGCATGCCCGCACACAGGTGCTGCTTCCCTGTCATGAGCAGGCCCCCACCACTCCCGCCACTGCTGCTGCATGTGTATGGCACGCGTGGGTGCTGTTGCTGCCGCCCTGTGCAGAGTGGCTGGGCGCCACGTGTGTCGCTGCCGTGGACCTGCCCTGCATGTGCTGCTGTCCACCCAGCCTGCCAGATGCCGAGGGCTTGTTCTGCGCGGTGCTGCAGCCAGCCTTGGTCGCCACTCAGGCACCCCCGAAGCCAGCCCAGGTTCCTCTGGGTCTCCTGAGCAGAGCTGTGTGAGGGGCCTGGTGAGGGTTCTGCCAGAGTCTGGCCCTGCAGGGCCTGGGGGGATGGGCAGTGCCCAGAGCCGGTCAGTGTCTGGCTGTCAGGGAGTGACTGTCAGCCTCCACTTTCAGAGGCTGTTTCCTCTGGCGGGCTGCTGGCCCCGGAGCCCGAATGGAGTGGAGGCGGCTGCTGGTTTTATTCCCCATCATTCCACTCAGTCTCGGGATTACCCCGCCCAACACACCAGCAGAGCACTTTCCCACATAGGGGCCGTAAACTAGCCCGAGTAGTCTCGGGATCCCACCCTCTTTCTTTCTCTGGCCCTAAGGCTGCTCACCAGACCCAGCACCCCCTGAGCATCCTCCTGGCCACTGGCCCCGCCCTGCCCCTCCCCACCCCGCCTGACGCCCCTCACCTGGCCTTGACCCCCTCTCCCTCCGCAGGCTCTTCAGCAGCCTCGGTGAGCTGAGCTCCATCTCAGCGCAGCGCAGCCCTGGGGGCCCGGGCGGCGGGGCCTCCTACCAGGTGCGGCCCGGCGGCCGGTACCCCGTGGCGCGGCGCGCCCCGAGCCCAGTGAAGCCCGCGTCGCTGGAGCGGGTGGAGGGGCTGGGGGCGGGCGCGGGGGGCGCGGGGCGGCCCTTCGGCCTCACGCCTCCCACCATCCTCAAGTCGTCCAGCCTCTCCATCCCGCACGAGCCGAAGGAGGTGCGATTTGTAGTGCGCAGCGTGAGCGCGCGCAGCCGCTCGCCCTCACCGTCGCCGCTGCCCTCGCCAACACCCGGCCCCGGCCCCGGGGCCTCCGGTCCGCGCCGGCCCTTTCAGCAAAAGCCGCTGCAGCTCTGGAGCAAGTTCGACGTGGGCGACTGGCTGGAGAGCATCCACCTGGGCGAGCACCGCGACCGCTTCGAGGACCACGAGATTGAGGGCGCGCACCTGCCGGCCCTCACCAAGGACGACTTCGTGGAGCTGGGCGTCACGCGCGTGGGCCACCGCATGAACATCGAGCGCGCGCTCAGGCAGCTGGATGGCAGCTGACCCCCCATCCTCACCCATGCCCCGGCCGCGCCCTGCGGGCAGGGCTCCCCCACCTCCGCCCCGCCCCGCCCCCCCGGGCCGCGGGCTCGGCCTGCCCCCCACTGCGGCGCCCGGGTCAGGAATGTTGCATGAATCGTCCCGTCTGCTGTTGCTCGGAGACTTGCCCTGTACATTGCTTAGCGCCCTCCCCGGCTGGTGGGCGAGCCCCCCCAGCACACCGTCAGGAAGGGCGCAGGCCCGCAGCCTGGGGCCGGAGGGTCAGGGTGGGGTTCCCCCCCCCCCGACTGTCTCCCACACAGCTCCCGGAGATGACTCCCCAGAGTGGGGACCTGGTCCAGCATGCGAGGTCAGGACACACCTTGGTGACTGGGGGGAGGGGGGAGACATTGGGGTTCTCCTTTGGGGGCCAAGGAACCCCCTTGTTTTGCATATTTTAATCCACTCTATATTTGGAACAAGAAAAGGAACAAATATCTCTGTCCTTAATAGCTCCCTGTCCCCTCCCCCAGCCCCCGCTGGTTCCCCTGTGGCTGCCCAGTCTTCCATCTCGGCCCCTCACTGCCACGGCCACCCCACGTGGGGCGGGGATGCTCCAGCTGGTCTGGGGTGGGCCAGGGTCTTGGTAGCGACCCTGGGGCCCTGCCTCAGCCTTCTCCCCTCGCTGAGCTATAGCGTGCCCCACGACCCTTCAGGTGCTGCGTGGAGGAGGGGCGGTGGGCAGCCGGGCCAGCTGGACACTAGTAGTTCTGGTGGTCCGGGAGGCCAGGGCCCTTGGGGTGGGGGCAGGGCTCTGGCACCCACGGCGGGCCCACCCTGCCATCTCCCTCACAGGTCCCCTCCAGAGGGGGGTGTCGCCTCCTCCCCACACTGCTGGGCAACCGCAGCAGAGAAGCCTCTGCCTCAGCCCCCAAAGCCTCCCGTCCCCACCCTGTGTGTGTGTGCACACGTGCGAGTGTGTGAGACTCGGTGTGGCCGAAGGTGTTGGAGCCTGGTGTGTGCCTGTGTGGAGTATGGTCCCGAGTGAGGGCTGTGTGCGTGCCCAGCCTCCCTTCCAAAGAAAGCCAGGGGCCCTCCTGCCTGGGACCTGCCGCCGGCCCTGCCTGCCCTCCCGGAGCCTCACCAAGCCTGGGCAGGCTGCCCTGGGGAAGCCCCCTAGGGCCCTGGGAGGCAGTACCCAACCCCCATCAGGCTTCTGGGTGGATCCTAGGGAGGCCCTGTAGAGTCAGGCCACCGAGAGACCCCAGAGGGCGCCCCGGCCCCCGTACTGTGACTCCTCACACTCGGCAACGGCCTGTGGGGTGGGGGCCCTGGGGCGTTTTTAAACCTCGGGTTTGGCGTCTGGACTAAGCTCCATCCACGTCACTCACAAGTTTCTGTTTATATTTCTAGCTTTTTTTAATAAAAATTAAAAAAAAAACAGAAAACACAAGTTTTCACAGCCCAGGGGCCTGGCACGCCGGTCTGTGCCCGCCCGCCCTGCCCCAGCCGACGGCACTGCCCCTGGGCAGAGTTGCACCCAGCGCCCGCCACTGACGCCCCGGCTCGCTCCGCGGCAGTCGCCGTAGCAGGCTGCCACATACACACTCGGCCTCACACTCACCTGTGGGTTTTTGGTTCCGTTCAATTTGGGTTTTTAACTTTACAGGGTCAGTACTGCTTCACCCCTCCTTTTGTATGGAGTTCCACCCAGGGGATTCCCCTGCTCCGGTCCTGAGGCCTCCTGACCCTGACGTTGTGATACACCCCACAGAGATCTATGTTTCTTATATTATTATTATTGATAATAATTATTATAATATTATGTAATAAATTTATAAGAAATGAAACTGTCCCTCCGCTGCCTGCTTGAGGAGACAATGGGAGGGCAAGCCCTGCTTTCCCTGGGGATCCCAGAGCACTGCCCACCGGCCTCGATGGGAGCGTTCAGCCACGTGCGTGGGCCCCCCGGGTGGCTGCACCCCATGTCTTTGCCCACCTCCGTGCCCCCCTGGCCGGTTCCTTGCATCTTTCTGAGTCTGACTGGACCCCAGCCTGTGCTTCCCAAATGGGAAGCTTCCCTTACTGCTCCGTGAGTGATCACTCCTGAGCTAGGAGCCCAGTTGCCCTCTGTGGCCCTGTCCCCTTCCCACCCAGTGTCCAGTTTCCGACCCTGCGGCTCCTGTGTGTCGCCCTGTGCCCATGGCCACTGCCTGTGTTCTGGCCTCATGTCTCCCTGAGCTGCCACCTGAGCAGCCAGCTGCCCTTGGCAGGTCCAGGGTGGCGCCGGGTGTTGGGCACCTGGGGGCAGGAGGAGGTACAGGGGCGAGTGGGAGGAAGCCTCCTATGGAGTGAGAGGTGGTGACCGCAGGGTCAGGGCAGAGGGAGGCCAGGGCCTGTAGGGACTCCCTGTCACCTGGCAGGGTTGCAGGAGGGGCAGTGGGTGCAGAGCCTGGCCACGTGGGGGCGGTGCAATGTGAATGCCACACACTCAGGTCCTGGCCCAGTGGGCGGGGCCTGTGGGAGGTGGCCTCAGGACCCAGGGGGAGTAAGGGCGGGTGGTGGTGAGAGAGGAGGGGTGGGTTCGGGGTGTTTCCCCAGAGGCTGCACAGGCGGAGGTGCTTTGGGGAGCCAGGTAGGGGGTGAAGAGGAAGACAAGGCAGAGACAGTGCCTGCAGGGCGGTGGGACTTTGACAGGCCACCGTCTGCCACATTTTTTTGTTCCATTTTCAAGTTAGAAACTGTGGTCATCATACAGAAGGGACCAGGAAGGAAGCCAGGAGTGTGTCATTGGGAGGGTCTGGGTGTGGGGTGGGGGGACGCTGACTCCTGCTGGGGCTGAGTGTGGCCGCACCGACAGGCCTGGTCCCTCTGGAATGGCCCGCAGCGGTGCA
>PVKM010036220.1:0-14886 GCA_004027735.1 Carollia perspicillata
GGTATTTATGTTTTTCTGACTTATTTCACTTGGCATAACACCCTCTAGGTCCATTCATGCTGTACAAATGATAAGATTTTGTTCTTCTTATGGCTGAGTAATATTCCGTTATATATATCTACCACTTTTTTTAGTCCACTGTTCTATTTGTAGGTACTTGGGTTGCTTCCATAGCTTGGCTTTTGTAAATAATGCTGTTACGAATGTAGGGGGACATAGATTCTTTTGAGTTAGTGTTTTGGTTCTCTTTGGATATATGCCCACAAGTAGAATCACTGGGTCATAAGGCAGTTCCACATTTAATTTTCTGAGAAACCTCCATACTGTTTTCCACAGTGGCTGCACCAGTCTGCATTCCCACTAAGAGTGCATGAGAGTCCCTTTTTCTCCACATTCTCACCAACATTTGTTAGTTGATTTATTAATCATAGCCAGTCTGACAGTGTGAGGTGATATCTCAATGTGGTATTAATTTGCGTATCTCTGATAATTAATGACACCAAGCATCCTTTAATATGTCTATTGGAGAAGTGTCTGTTCAGGTCTTTTACCCATTTTTAAAATTGGATTGCTTGTTTTTTGGGTATCGAGTTATTTGAGTTCTGTATACATTTGGATATTAACCCCTTACCAGATATATCACTGGCAGATAGTCAGTGGGCTGAGATTGCATTTTGTCGATAGTTTCCTTTGCTGTATGAAAACGTTTAGTTTGATTTGGTCCCGTTTGTTTATTTTTTGTCTTTTGTTTTCCATGCCTGAGGAGATATATCACTGAAAATATTGCTAAGAGAAATGTCTGAGGTTTCATGCCTATTTTTGCTTCTAGGATTTTTTGGCATCAAGTCTTACACTTAAACCTTTAATCCATTTTGAGTTTATTCTTGTATATGACATAAGGAAGTGGTTGTTTCATTGTTTTGAAAGTTTCTGCCCAATTTTCCCAACACCATGCTCTCTGGCCAAAATACATTTTGAGTCTTTCCCCTCCTATACACCTCTGATTCTCCTACTCCAAGTGACCCTTGTTTCTTAACTGAACCCTAGGACAGGTATTAACTGGTCTCTTTGCTTCAAGCCTTGCCCATTTCAATCCAGTTTCCTACATAGCAGGCAAACAAGTATTTAAAGTGTCGTCAGAGCCTATTACTTTCTTCCATTCTTTACAATTCTTCCATTCTGCCTGGAATGCCCCTTTCCAGGCTTCCGTGTGGCTTCCTTCTGCCCATCCTCGAGGTCTTGGTTTGAACGTCACTTCCTGAAGGAGCGAGCCTGGTTAACCCAGTTCAGCCTGGCTTCCCCTTTCTTTCTCAGGTCGGCGTTGGACAGAAAAAGACTTTCCTTCTCAGCCACCTCTCAGCTGGGGGAGGCCATGCTACTCAGTTCTGGCCAATGAAACATAAGCTTTGACCAAAGAAAAAAAATGTTTTAAACATACCTAGGCATTTAAAATAGTTTTTATTATAATGCTAGGGATACTGTCAACAGAGCTTTTTATCCCAAAGAGCCATTTTTATTATTTTAAAGTGGCGGTCCAGTTTCTTGTAGTCTTACCAATAACAGGGCTCTGGTGGCTAATTTATTTTTTGAATTCTCAAACTGATGCAAAAAAGGCATCTGTCACCTAACAACTGTGTTACAGTAGCCAGGGTTGAAGGCTGACCACCTCTTTTATGATGGAGAAATGTGCACATAAAATTAGTGATAATTTACTTTCAACTATCGGCACAAGTGGCTAATGATTTGTATTTACATGCCTTTGACGTGAAAAGGGATGAGGTGTGTGTAAGGACACATCTAATTATTTCATTGCACCAGGTATCAAAAGTTAGATTAATTACAGATAGAACGACACGCTTCTAAGAAGAGCTAGTTTAAATGATTAGCATAAACGAAATAAAAAAATTATCTTAATTTACCAGTTGTTCAAAAGAGAAAATATTATGTCAGGTTTTTAAATGTATTTGCCCAAATTTTAAACAGGCCACAGACTCCTTCAATCGAACAGTTTTGTTTTGTATACAACAATTCTAATACATATTTTAAAAAATCTGTCGCAAATATCTCAAGGTACTTTAAGCCACCCCTTTTACTTGAGTTAATTAGTCCAAACAAGCACATTTCCTGCTGTTTGCTGTGAAGCATCTCACGATCCAATGTGCCTAGAGGTGGAGCACAATTTGAGTTGGGCGGAGAGAAGGCCTAGCACAGCTCGGGGACGCCGACCTCATCACACACAGTACTGTTTTGAGAAATGTAACTTGGGTTTAACAATTATTCTATGTATAATTGTCACAGGAACTCATAAGGCTATGTGGAATAAGCAACACCCAGAGGAGAATTAAAAACAAACTATAAAAAGGGTGTTCTTCATTTGGTTTTAGAGGCAGAAAAATATTTGACCTGGCAGTCACCAGAGCCGAGCAGGCATGAGTGACGGCAGAGTTGCTGAGAGACTCCTGATTGCTGAGATATGATACTCTTGGTCACCTTGGATAGCTCTCCAGGTTTGTCACCATTTGAGGAGTAACATTCATAGCCCAAAGCACTGGTAAATTTCCCCCCAGGTGTTTGTTGGCTTGCACTGTATACAGATGGCCTTGCTTGTGTTGCGAGTTCTCTTGTTATTTGTCAAAATGCAAAGGCAGCATCCTGTGTTTGTTTATTTCACACGTTTCCACGTTCGGCTGCTGCCGATGTGTTTACTCGCTCTGAGTTGATTTTTTCATTTAGATTTTTAGTACTAAAAAAACACCAAAAACAAAATAAAGTAGGTAAAATGAGTGCTGGTTTAATTTTGGACTCCGACTGAACCAGCATAAGCACAGCGAGTCTTGCTCTGTTTTGTCTACACAAGGGAGCAGAGCTGAGACTGGGGTGAGGTGAGCAAGGCACGGGCAGAACGTAGGTGGGCCGGGTTGGGAAACGAAGGGGCTTTCTTCTTTGAGTGTCAGTGTTACTCTGCAGACAAGGAGTTCCGATGGAAACGATGAGGAATAATGAATAGGAAGTATTAACAGCGATACGATGCATATATAAAATCAGTGACTTTCTAGCAGGTAGAGCCCAGACCAGACCAGGTGAAAGGAGACACTGAGGACTCCTGCACCTGTTAAGGAAGTAGTGAGGTGTTAACAGCCTTTGCAGGAAAGGAGGGAATGCTGGCCTGCCCGGTTAAGATCACCTAATCTGGACAGGTCAGAGTTAGCCAGTGGCCACGATGAGCAGGGGCGAGACAGGGCCCCTTCCTCTAGGAGTCCCTAACCATGAGCATCAGCTGAAGACAAACGGAGCCGAAGAAGAACACCAACACTGAGACTCATCTTCTGTGACTTGATGGAAAGGAGCAATGTTGAGCCCTGAAACCATGTAAATAAAGTATAAACAATTGTTGGGTGTTTACAAAGTGAAACGATTTTTTGAAAGGGGGAATGCACTTAAAAATAACCTTAGATTATAATAAAAACATTTCAGATTATAACCAAAAAGCAAAACAACCCCGAAGAGAGGATGTGTGTGCTGATGAAGGTGCAAATATGCTAATTATTTCCTTATTGAGAGAGCAAATAATGACTATTTCATTCTTGATATTGATTACCAGTAGTTTGATTTTAAGACTTACAGGGAAAACAGCATATGTATCTTTCAAGTTACTAGAGCTAAAACATATCAAATATATGGACTGCATATCAAAAGACTGAAAACAGACAGACAGACAGACAGCAAGGAGGCCAGCACGAGGCGGCGTCTCTGTGACACTGCACGTCAGCAGGACCCCCGGGAGGCAGGGTGGGGAAGGGGCAAGTTCTGCTCCGGGCTGGCCCCAGGTCTCAGGCACCCTGTCCGTGAAATAGCACAGGTCCCTTCAGTCATTTGTGTGCGCACCTTCTTCCGTGAAGGTCACTTGAAGGGTGCTCCGAAAAATAATTTTCTTCTCACCATTCAGTTTTTAAACCCCCAAACTCCGCCAACATATGCTCCCGTTTTTCTCTAGGTTAGAAATTCTTCCTAGAAAGCCGTTAACACGTTCCACTTTCATCTTAAATCATTCATCCAACTTTCTCTTTGCTCTCGTGCGTTTTGATCACCTACCGGTGCCCGGGTTGAGGCAGTTTGTCAGACAGTTTCTCAAGATGAAGTGGGGGTAAGAGAGCGTTCTGGCAAGGCCCAGGCAAGTGTCCACAGCCAGTGTGGTGAGAGCACTGATTTCCTTTTTTTTTTGCAAACCATTTTTACTGTATTTTTTTCCATTACTATTTAGTCGTCTTATACCGCCCCAATCACCACACTGTTTGTTGATTTCCTTACTGAAGTTTTCACTCCTATAAAACAAGAAAATAAGAAAAGCACAGTGAATTTCTAGAACAGTGTAATGCACTCATTCTTTCCAAGGGGATGGATTCTTAGTGGGTTTTGGCATTAAAGATTCCTTTGTTTTAGAAAGTGAGTTACTGCTGGGCGGAAGATTTTAAAGTGTCCATACTTGGCAAAATAAGTGGCTTCTATTAATTCTATGCTAATCTGACTTTATTTCTTTGAATATTCCCCTGGCCATGGAGGTTAGAGAGCCTCCCATTCATTCACTTGCTTGTGCACCAGTATCTACAGGAATCCCACTGGGCGTCCGGCGCTGGTCTAGGTCCTGGGAAGACCACAGGGAATCACAGAAGGATCTGCTCTCCTGAGTCTTCCACGCTGGTGAGGGTGGAGCCAAGCTATAAACCAACAAACCCATAAGATAGCAAGTGGACATAAGTGCAAAGAAAAAAGGAAAGCGGAGTAAGGAGACACCGAGTGGTGGGGTACTCGACTTGACAGGGTCTCTTTGAGCAGACATCTCCATCCAGTGAGGGCGCATCCCGGAGAGGGGGTTGTCTGCCCAGTGTACGCGAGGGGCAGTGAAGAGGACTTGGGGGCGGTGACACAGTGAACCAGAAGGAGGTGGCGGAGCAGAGATCTAAGGAATAGCTCATAACTCTTAGCACAGTAATGGTTCGATACATTTTTCTTTTCCTCCCACACTCCATCCCTACACTTGTTCATCAGAGAGGACTCATGTTGATAGAAAACCCAAATTATAAAAACTTTGGATGGTTGAGGAAACAGACAGTGGGGTGACTGTGCTAATTAGGTTGTATGACAGACATTTTCCATAGCTTGAGTTAAACCTGTGGTGCAAGTGTTTTGACAAAAATCTATGTCAAACACATGATAAAAATAAATGACCTAAACAATATATCGGCCAAGGCATATTTTGAAGTTAGCAATGTTTTGAATTTTTTCTACCTCCTTTTGAGTGTATCAGTTTGAATAAGCTGCTTCTAGGCAGAGTAGAAGATGTAATTATAGTCAATTTGCGGTCTTGATAGGTCCATCTAGATGTACTCCCCAGGAGCGGAGAAAGCACAGTGCTCCATGACCGTGTAGCACATTCCTTTGCGAGTCAGGCCAGTTCTTCTCTTGAACGAAACCGAAGGAGCACATACTGAGTCGTCAGATGGTAGAGCAGGCATTGAAAATAATTTTTGACGATTGATCAGGATAATGGCTTATGCATACTATCCATGCGTGGTTTTTATCATAAAACTTGGAAGGAGGTCAAAGAATTGAATGACATCGGCAGGCAAAACGCCTTCCAATCCCATTGGTATAATTTCTCAGCAATTATGGTGACACAAAATGGATGATGGGAATGAAATGTCCGCCAAGCCCTGTCTCATCCTAGAAATAAGTAATATTTATTCTAAGTGAACCAACTGCAAAGATTTCATACCTGTTAATTCATTTTTCAAATAAAATTTCTTCTCTATGTCTAATAATTAATTATCATATCATAAATTTATATCATATTAACTGTTTACTAATAATTGAAATGATAATTGAAAGGACAAGAAATATTTTAACAGAGATTTATGGTTTCAATAACTGTAGAAATGGCATTTTAACTTACATATAGATTTTTTGTGCCAGAGAAGTAAGAGATTGATTAGCAAAAGGATTTCAAATATAAAAACACACTGGATTAGGGTAAAATTCAAGCAGAAAAGAAAGCGATGTAAACTTTCTGACTTTTAAAGAAGAGCTAATACAAATATTTAATTAAAATGGACAATGATGCTTATTCCTCTTGGGTATATTTAGAAGAAAGATATGACAGTTTTATTTATATGCCAATATTTAAATGTAGCAGAAATTCTTGCTGTAGCTCTTCTGTGTAAACGCATTCTAATTTTCTCCTGGCTCCACCACAGTAAAGAGGCTGAAATAAAATGAAATCTTAGGGAAGACTCCAGTAGTTATAATAAAACCAAGAAGGATTTTCATTTTTTATTATTGACAATGAAGTCAAGCAGGCTATACGCACTCGAAACTCTGGCATTCTTTAGGTTGAAATGCAATGCTAAAACTGAGTAAGATCTATTTCCTCACTTTTTAGAAAAAATACGATAACAAACTTTTTCTATTTTTAATTTTCCCCTTCTGAAATTTTATTTTTAAATTTTTAAACCTGGATGACCTCTTCTATTTTTTAGTTTTATTTCTCAATTACAGTTGATGCTCAATATTATTTTATTGGTTTCAGGTACACAGCGTAGTTGTTAGACAATCTCACACTTTGTGGGGACCCTCCCGATATTTCCAGCACTCACCTGGCACCACACGTAGTTGTGCCAGAACTATGGACTATGTCCGCCACGCTGGACCTCACATCCCTGTTTGCCATTCTCTACCCACCCACTGGTACTTCTCAGTCCTGTCACCTCTTTCCCCCAGCCTCCCAGGCCGCTCCCTCTGGCAACCATCAGTCTTTTTCCTGTTTCCATGAGTGTGTTTCTATTTTGTTTTTTATTTTCTTTATATTCCATATATAACTGAAATTATATGGCATTTGTCTTTCTCTGTCTGACTTACTTCACTTAGCGTAATACCCTCTAGCTCCACCCATGCTGTCACAAATGGTAAGATTTCATTCTTTTTTTATTCCAAGTAATATTCCATTATGTGTGTGTGTGTGTGTGTGTGTGTGTGTGTGTGTCACACATATTACAATTTTTAAATCTACTCGTGTCTGTTTATGGGCCCTTGGGCTGCTTCCATGTCTTGGCTATTGTAAAGAACTCTGCAATGAACATAGTGGTGCATGTAATTTTTTTTCTAGATTAGTGTTTTGAGTTTCTTCAGAAGTGGAATAGCTGGGTGATAAGGCAGTTTGATTTTTTATTTGTTTTATTTTTTCTTTTTTTAAAGGTTTTACTTATTTACTTTTAGAGACAGGGAAAGGGAGAGAGGAAGAGACGGAGGAGAACACTGATCCATGAGAGAAACATGGATCAGTTGCCTCTTCACACGCCCCCTACTGGGGACCTGGCCAGCAGCCGGGCATGTGCCCTGACCGGGAATCGAACCAGTGACCTTTCAGTTTACAGGCCAGCACTCGATCCACTGAGCCATACCTGCTAGGGCAAGGCAGTCCTGCTTTTTCAATTTTCTGATGAAACTCCATACAGTTCCCATGGTGGCCGCACCAGTCTGCATCCCCAGCAACAGTGCACAAGAAGTTCCCTTTCTCCACATCCTCTCCAGCACTTGTTTGCTAATTCATTGACCATAGCCGTTCTGACAGGTATGAGATGATATCTCATTGTGGTTTTAATTTTCATCTCTCTGATGAGTAGTGATTCAGCGTCTTTTCACATTTCTGTTGGCCATCTGCATGTCCTCTCTGGAGAAGTGTCTAGGTCCTCTGCCTATTTGTCATTTGGATTGTGTGGGTTTTGGTGTTTTTTGTGTTCAGTTGGCCTCCTCAAATTTTACTAAAAGCTTTGGAGACAGGTAGGTCTTGTCTATTCATGACTTTTAGCTATTGAATTGCCTAATTTATTATTATTTATTATATTACAAGAAATGTAAATGTTATTTATTATTTGTTTATTATTATTGAATTAAAAGTAACAAATGAAAATAGAAAAATCTGAAAACAGTTCATCATATTTGATTTGATAATTCATTTTCTTTTCAAAGTTTGTACACTAATGTTTCTGACTTTACACTGAGCATGCATGTGTGTGCGTGCGTGCGTGTGTTTGTGTGTTTGGCTATGAAAGTATTTATTGGGCTGGCCAAAAAGTTTGTTTAGTTTTTTCCCATAAGATGGCTCCAATAGTGCTTAGTTGGTTTTAACTTCATTCAAAACAGTTTTGTTGGATTGTATTGTGACAGCTGTCATATCAGTGTGCTTTTTTTAAAAAAATCAAAACTGGTGAATTTTTGTGTAGCCATTCTAATATTGAAGTTAGAAGAAGATATACCACATTTTTGGTGCATTATGGTTTATTATTTCAAGAAAGGTAAAAACACAACTGAAACACAAAGATTTGTACAGTGTATGGAGAAGGTGCTGTGATTGATTAAATGTGTCAAAAGTGGTTTGTGAAGTTTCTTGGCATTATTGACATTTTGGCCAAAAAATTGTTTGCTGTGGGACTGTCTCAGGCATCAGAAGATATTTAACATCATTCCTGGCCTCTTCCCACTAGAAGCCAATAGTGGGAGATAGCTAACGTACTCAAAATACCCAAATCAGTGAAGTTATTGGTGAAAATGAAAAATATTTATTTTATTTTATGGGAAAAACTAAACAGACTTTCTGGCCAAGCCACTAGTTCCTGATTTGTGTGAAGGAGTTAAATATCAAGATTCCCAAGTGTGGCACAAAGAATAGTGTTCTGAAAGGATCCCATGAGACCTCTACCATCTGAACAAATTCGAGAACCATTAAAAGGGATCGTTGTTTGTAAATTATTAAACAATCTGAAGAAAACAGCTAGTTTTATTCATGGTGTCAAAATGGCTAGGCTTTTTGTCTGCATGCACAATAAACTTAATTTAAAACAATATACATTTTTAAAAGTTATTGTGCAATAAATTGAATTTCACCAAGAGGATTTAATGTCCAAACATGATATTTACTTTATTAAATAAATTCAAAGACCACTTATGATGAAACGTTAGATTTTCAAGGACCTTGTTAAATAGCATTATATGGAATAAAGTTTGCTACAACAATAAAAATTATTAGGCATAATTTCCACTCATTAGTAAAAAAGCAGAACCACATTACGTTATTTCCCCCAAGCATGTGCTTTTCAGTTCTGCCTGTGAATCAACGGTTTTGTTGAAAACTTCCTGTCTGTTGACGGGGTTCCTGACAAGCTGGCTGTTAGCATCGGCCTGTCCGGGAAGCAGGGCCTTTTCTGCCGCGTCCGAGTGTCTGTATCAGCTACACAGAGCTTCGCGCGGGAGATGGGGATGCTTTGAAATCACTTAAGGGACGACTTGCTTATAGAGTCTCTGGAAACATCCCAAGTGTTCCCATTTTCACCTTCTCACGAGTTCTGGGTGAATAGTTTTTGTTAGTTGAGTAACAGGGGCCGTTTAAAATAACAACAACAGCATGTTAGGTGAGAGATGGATTCGCACGAATCTTTCATTTCTCCCCAGCTTCTGTTAAGGCCCGATTTCTGCACATGGGAATTTGGGGGGTTTTAGGTATAACACATTTAAAGGCACGACCTTAATGGTGTAGCTTGACCAACCGTTACATGCATGCATTCGGATGCCGAGGCAGAGCTGCCGTAGCCCCGTGAAGGCTGGCTTCTCAGTCCACATCGCACCCTTAGGTGATCACCTCCCTCCAGTCTATCGCCGATGACTAGGTGTACTTGCTCTTGAACTTTCGAAATGTGATCATGGACTACGCCGTTTTTGTGTCTTTCTTTTTCCTCTACCTACTGGCTGTACACAGGACAGTTCAGCTCTTTAAAGGCAAACACGAAGCTGATAAATTAATGTGAGAAAAGACTGAAAGACAAGGTTTCCTTGCTGCTGCTGCTGTTTTTTCTTTCCTAATTGAAGAAAGATAATGCCCTTGACCAGACTGCTGATCTGTCAAGGCCTCACTCCCAGAGGACGTGGTCGTTGGTGCCGCCTGATCCCTGCTTCTGGGCTCAGGATAGGAGGGCGCTGCCTGCCACCATGTCGTCTGGGGGAGGCCGCCAACTAGTTTTGGGAAATTCGTGTTGTGTGCAGAAATGGCATGTCATTTTCCCCCTTTATTTTCTGGGATATGCAGCCTCAGAATGGATGAAAAATTCGGTTGGGGGTATGGTACTCCGCTGGCCTCAGAAACTGCCCCCTGCCAAGGCAGGAGGGGGAGTCCCCGTTTTCTCACTGGTGAAGGGCTCGGGGTCACCGGCAGGTGTTAGCAGGAAGTCTCCCTTCCTTCTAGGTCGAGAGGGATGATCTGTATGTGGTTAGGAGGCTCTGAGTTGCTGATTTTTTCAGATTAGCTCTATTCATGAAAATTCTTCCCTAACTGTAAAACAGATCATTGCCCTTTAAAATTGTTTTTCATGCCTCCGTGGGAATCGAATGGGAACCTGGAACAGGTCGTCAGGAGCGGCGGGTCCCTGGAACGGTTCCTTGCTCCTGCCCGATGCCGGAGAGATTTCTCACTCTGGCTGGCAGGGTGCGATGCTTCCCTAGCCGGGGTCTTGACCAGGGATGATGCCGAGCAAAACCAGCAGCTGGTGGACATTCCTGCGAGAAAGAAAGGAACCTTTGTTGTTGAAAGCTGCCGGGATTTGGTTCTTTGTGACTAAAGCAAAACAGCCCGTGCTGACAGATTCCAAGGGGGAGAAGGAAAGCTCGGGTAGGAACAGCACACGTGTTCCTGGCGGATAAAAGTTTCCGGTGTGGTCTTGGGCCTCACCGACAACCCCGAAGAGGTCTATGTCTCTCCCATTGCTTTTCATACCGTTCTAAGCAGAAAGCAGACGCCTGGTCAGCAACCACTGTACTGAAAGCCCAGTGATATATATTCCTGGACGGGTTCTTCCTTCAGCACAGCGCTCTGATGCTCCCCCCGAACTCGCCCTGAAACGTCATGCCCTAGAGGAGAGGTTGCGAAGACGGTTGGGGGAACGCCTGGGGGCTGATGGACACCCTCTCCGTGCCCTCGGTGAAAACCCGCTGGCTGCCGCACACGGCTCTCCAGCTGCGCAGCGTGGGCCTTCTGGAAGACATTGCCTACTGCAGACTTTTCAGCGGTATGACTGATGAGAGCAGTTGCTTCCGCCTCTCCATTAATCAAGTAAATAATTGATTGGCTCCTTTGTTCGCTAGATGTTTACGGGATGCTTTCCGTTTGCCAGGCACCGAGCCTGGAACTGTGGTTTCGCTGATGCACGGATGACAGACTGTGTCCTGCAGAACCGCACGCGCTGGGAAGAACGGCCAGGAGGTGGCGGAGGACAGGGGGGTGCGCGACGAGCTGGGAAGGCATCTGGGGAGGACGTCATCAGCTCGCGTGTCGTCAACTGTGCTGGCGTGGAGTGCAGGGAAGGTTTCACAGAGGCGGTGGTTTTTAACTAAGCCTTGAACTTAGGAGCAGTGTGTCAGGAAAACAAGCATGAAGTTTGACGCAGGACTCAGCACTGGCAATACATCACAACTTAATTTCTTAAAACTCTCAAATTGTCGATATTCTCGAATTCTGAAAATTGAGTGAGATATAAACTATTTTTTAAGGAAAACATTCTTGAGGACCACTATTAACAATTAAAATCATTCAAAACTGAATTATTTCAATTGTTAATAGTACTAAAATACATGTTGAAAATTTATAATAAATTACTATGGCTATAGCTCTTTTACTGCTGAAAATCAAAGCAAATTTAGAGCGTGCCATACTTTAATCAAAAGTTTTTAAAAATTCCAGACAAATGTGTAAGGTTCTATGTGAGTTCATTAAGATTCAAGAAATAGTCATATTCTATGTTCTCGTTAAGTTTAAATTTATTTTTACTAAAAGTCTTTACCAACATACCCACATTTACCACAGGAAACACCAGAAAAACAAGTTAATTGGATGTGACAAATGATGTTTTAATTAGTCTCTAAAATTGAGTTTAACAGTGTAAAAATGTGCTTGGATAGTTTCTATTTCACTTACAGTTAATGCGACTACTTACATTTCACTTGTGGTGGAACATTGTCTGAGTCGTCGTTATTTGCACCACTATTTTTTAAAAACTAAACTTTTTGAACTCCCGTTAGATTATGTTAATGAATCAGTTAATTCAATGGTTGTGCCCCAAATGATCACACTGAAAATGTTTCACAATCTAGTAACAAAACACTCTTCACATTCTGCCGACCACACTTACTTACTGCTAATGAATGCTGAGAGTGGCGCCTCTGAAGCATCAGTGTGGTGTGTCTGTCTCCAGTCCGGGTGTGTGCGGTGGGTGACGGTAAGGTCGGCCCCTTCCGTAGAGCTTGCTTGTGCAACCGTGTGCTCTGCCGTCACTCCATGCCACTGCTTCTCACTGCACGCTGCTCATCTCTGTCTGGAATACTCGGAAAGTGCTGTTTTTACATGTGTCATTTCATTCCTTACGTACTCATTAATACACGAAGGTTGCCTCTGTTCTTTACCCGCTGAGCCGAGATAATGAAGCTGATGTGTTATTCTGTTGCTTTTGTTGTTTCATGGCAGATCAAAATCTGAATTTATTAAATAATAAGCAGAACTCTTACTCAATGGAAATGTTTTTCAAATGTAAATTATCACCGCAAGAGAGAAGTGTAGCTTTTACGTCTGGGACTATATTCCCATATGAGTGCAAGTTCAGATATGGAGTGTCCATTGTCATTTTCACATTAGGACAATGTCGACCATTGAAAGACTTCTTGGGGCTAAAATTCCAATCATGTAAATTAGGTATTCAGTCACACTGGGAGCTTTGTCCCTTTGTCCTTTATTGCTAAGCAACCAAAGAAACTGATTAGGTAACCTGAAGAATATGGTAGAAACCTGCTTGACTTTATTTTAATGATGCCTAGGAAATCACACACATGAACAAAGTAATTATGGCTGCAATTTAATTAGCACATCACATACGCCAGAAGCTTCACATACATTATTTTATTTAACCCTCACTTTATTATGAAAGTCAAATCCTGGATCAACACTTCCCCAGCTGTTTTACGTTCAAAAGTATTCTACGAGCCTAGGAGTCCTGCTGGGCGGCGGAGGAGGGTGCCGCTGTGGGCCACCAGGCTCCCGTCTGGGACCGAGGCACTCGTTCCCCCAGCGGCAGGGGCGTTGGCTGCTGCCGGGTTATTGCCGTTTCCCAGCCAGGTTTGCTGCGGGGGAGGTGCCTCGCCCCAAGTTTTGTCCCCTTCCTGGGAGTGTCCGGTGACTCATCGCGAAGCAGGTCTACAAAGGCCTCCAGCGGAGCAGTTCTGTGGGGCTGCTGCAGCTCCAGAGCTCCCCTCTGGATCCAATGAGACCTCTGTTCCAACCGCGCCACGGGTCGCTTCTTTCTTAAACCGCTGCCGTGTTCCCTACCACGCACAGGACGTTCCTCACCCCAAGGAGCTGTTGTGTCCGGACACCTGCAGCAGTGAAGTTGAGCAGCCTGGCTCGCTGCCACAGGTGTTGTTCTGTCAGCCCCGCCCAGTGAGCTCTCAAGTCTCAGAGCCCTGGAGGCAATGCAAGCCAGCTCATCTCGGGGACCGTGCCCGATTCCTGCGCCCTGGCTAGCTGGGCTTTTTGTTTGCGGTATCACGGGTGTCATGCGGTCTAAACATACTTGGCTGGCAAGAAGGTTTACTATTGTAGGACATGTGGGCAAGTCCTAGAGGCTAATCAAAATAAGCCAGAAAAAGGACTGATCAGAAAGTAATGATACACATCAAATTCCTGAGCACCTTACTTATGTGACTTTGAAACCTTAAGAGAACAAATTATGCTAAGAATTGGAGATGGGGGGAGGAAAATGTTTTAAACACATTTTATCCCTTACAGGCAGTGAAATGCCATAAGGAAGGACCCATGGAGAGAAAAGACTCCTCACTGTCAGCGAAACTAGTGCTTAAAGTAACTCCTGGTCCAGACTGTTGAAGAGCAGGAGCTGAGGCCGAAGGAGGGAAGGCCCCAGTCGCAGACCCTTCCTCTTCCGGTCCTTCAGCCCCTGCAACCATTGCCCAGAAAGCACTTGAACCTGTACCTGGCACATGCTGTGATTGTCCACATGCTAGGGAGCTCTTTGGCATTAAAATGCTCTAATTCCATAAATAACTGTTTGATGATAAAAGATAGGATTTACAACAATTGCAAATAATTTAGGTTTGCAGTTAGAGCATCCTCTACTTAAAAAGATTAACATGTTCACTTCTCATACAGGTGAACCAATGCCAGTAAATACTTTCATTGGCTTAAACGTGTTTTTATTAGAAAAGAAACATGACCTGTGAGTTGGATGAACTCTTGAGCAAGGAGACTAGTGAACATTGAGTGATTATAAGGATTTAGCTTTACTTTAAAAACATCTGGAGAGAATCTCTTAAGGGAGTTGTTCTACCTTATTTTCTTTCAGGTTTATAAACTATATTTAAGTTTCCTTAAGCTGGCAGCAGTGTGTCCTGAGGGGAATGGTCAGCTCCCTTCCCCGGCAGCCAAAGTTAACTCCCCATGACCTGTGAATTTATGAAGACTCTCTTTGTCCCATGACCTAAAATGAAGGTTTAGCCTAAAGAAATCAGCTAACAGATAGAAAGGCAAGTTCATTCTAGATGAGAACTCTCTGGTGACTGACATGAAGGCTTATGTCTGGGGTAAAAAGTTATCTTTCCAAGTGTTTACAGTTCAATGAGAGAAGGCAACTCAGAAATAACAAAAGTACGACAGCTGAAGTCTTAAGAGAAAATAGGGGAATATTGGTAGCCATGCTTCGAGAAGGAGAAATTACATGCTGTGGGATGATCAAAGAAGGTCCTGAGGACATCCACCTAAACTTGTCATTGCTGGATGGAAGCAGG
>PVKM010036221.1:0-14911 GCA_004027735.1 Carollia perspicillata
AAAAAAAAAAAAGAAAAAGAAATTAACACATGGGAACTCACTGTGAGGCTGGTGTGGCTACTTGCTTGACCTTGCCTTTGGATTTACTGTGGTTTTGCCCTTCTTGCTTTGTTTATCAGCTGTCATTTCTTGGGCCCCGGCTTCCCTGCGAGAACTTTATCAGGCATGTTCCACAGATTACCTCATTGGCTGCTCATGAGAATCATGCTGGTGATACTGTTCCCATTTCGCTGATTAAAAAAAAAAAAAAAAAACAGAGCCTTTGAGAAATCCAGCAATTCTCCCAGATTACTCAGCACCCAAGAAGGTTTGCCTGGCCGCCTTCCAGCTCTCGCCACTGCCCCTCGCTCTCGCCCTCTGCGGCCGCTCACCGGGCCTCCTGACTGTCCCCAGGCATCCCCCCACCTCAGGGCCTCCTCGCCTGCTCTTCCCTTTGCCCAGAAGGCTCTTGAGGCCCTCTCTCTGGATATTCGTGTCCTTGTGTCTGTCACCCACATTTCCTTGTCCTTGCTTCAGAGAGGCCACCCCTCGGCTCTCTACCCCAAACCCCCTCTCCCCCTCCTCCCTGTTCTGTGTCTCATCACAGCACGTGTCTCTACCCGTCGGGACGTGGCATTATGAAACTCGCCTTCAGTCCGACTCCCTCCTAAAGTTTTAGAATTCAAGACATTGGTTGCCTGGCTTTGGAGGACTTAATCTTGTAGCTCTCGGGCTTTCCCCCCCATTTGTTTTGTGTCTGGAAGTGACATTTTCCCATTTACCAGTTGATATGGTTTAAGGAGATAATAGAAGATGCCAATTCGAAGGCAGGCGAACGGCCTCGCTACCCTGGTGGAACATTTTATTGCTGTCTTTTTGATTGGTGGACATTTATTATTCTCTGTTTTTTTCTTTTATTGTTATCAGCACCGGTTTCCACCTCAGACGAAGTTAACTAAAAATTAATCCACAAGAATATTACAATGGGATGTTCCCTAAGCCTTGTTTTCATTTATAATCTTACATCCGAATTTTGGGCCCTTTTTTAACATTGCGTTCGTGGAGCGTTGATGGGGTGCGGGAGCACGAGTCTGGCTGTGATTGACGTTTCCCACAGGGATACAATTCATAACAAAGACATCAGCGAGGGTAACAGCTGGCGTTGAATACACAGATGCCGCATACAAGGCAATGGCACGTGTGCTTTCTATGTGCTTTTGTAGACTCCGTGCAGCAGCCCTGTATGTCCATTACTCCCACACACGGATGACGACGACATGACGCCCAAGAGTTAGAACACATATTTGTAAGTGGTGGGAGCAAGATTTGAACCCAGGGAGTCTGACCTCAAGGGCTCTCATCTGCTGTGTAGCTGTCCTTGGGGTGTGCGGGAGCCACTACCGGCTGTCTGCCACTCCGATTCAGTACGATCGCCCTCCAGGAATTCACAAACGCGGGTAGAGTTGAGCAGACAGACCTGGCAGCCGGATGCTCAGCGAGCCGCTGTGAGGCGAGTGCTGAGGTTTGATATTTATTCAGAGCTCCTCGAAGTGCTTACGCATTTCATCACGTCCCTTGACCTCCCTGTCAACGCAGAGGCAGGTGGTATTATTATGTCATTGTCCTTTTAGGGAGATAGAGGCAAGGCAAAGGTAAGTCATCTGTCCAATTTGCCCAGCCGTTAAGAAGAGGCAGGGGGAGGAGGGTCCAACCTGGGAGATTGCTTCAGAGTCCACTCCCCTACCCACGGCCTCGTCCTTAATAGACTGGAGCTTCTTCTTAAGATGCAATACTTCACGGTGACTCTTTACCCACCTCTCTTCCTTTTTTCATCTAAAAAGCTCAAGAGACAAACTGTGCAATAAGCCTTTAAGCCATGAATACTCTTTAAAACTCACGACAGTAAAAAGTAATAGGGAAGCAGGACAGAGAAACGGTTCCCATAAGTCAAGGGATTTTTTTCCCCCACAGCCTCTGAGCATTTCCAATTGGCATGGAGTTTTCCAAACAACACGTTTTTTATATTTGTGGGGGATTTAGATTCAATCGATAGCCTCGATTTTCACATTATTAAAGTAACTCTGAACCTGTCAAGAATTCTGACCCATAAGCCACTTCTGTATGCCAGGACTGGGTCCGTCAGAGAACGGTCAGAAACCTCATTTTTCAATCCACTTCATCAACCGGACGGTAATTGGCAAGTGCCCCGACAGCAGCTCAGCTCATTTGCGCAAACAATTAACAGAGACACTCTTTGGAGATCAAGAAACGCTGGCCACACCGGGGATGAACTATTAAACCCGTGTCTTTAAACATGACTTTCAGCACGGTCCATCGCCATTTGAAAATAATTGGAAATTGTCAACAAATTCCCATGCCACGATGAAAAGCAATACTGAAACACTCGACCTTTTACAGGTATGTTGACACGGAGTTGAAAGGTCAGGCGGCGAGGAGCTTCACAAAATCAGTGTGCACAGGCGTCCCCTTTGGAGGGGGGGGGTGTGGAAATGCCACGTCTAATTCTGTAAGCCTGGGGCGGAGCCTGAGATTTTCCATTCCAGGCAAAGGGCTCTATTGTGAATGTGAAGTGTCCGCGATGGAGAATCACCGGCTCGGACATCAGACAGACTTGGCTCTGAGCCCCGTCTCCGCCACGTTTGCCTGCGCAACCCCCCACAAATCTTTGTCTTCTCGGAGCCAGCACTTCCTCATCCCTCAGATCTGCCCGATAAGACGGAACCCGTACCATGGGCCTGCAGTGTCTGGAAAAGAGTAGGAATTCAGTACGTAGAAGCCATCCCGTTAATAATGAACGTTGTTATGTTGATATTAATAATTATTATTACCTTTAAAAATGGAGGCAAATGGGAAAGAGAGTAGTGATAAAGTCAAAGAGGTGAATGGAATCCCGAAGCCTCCAAACGAGGGTCCTCGGTCCGTTCACTGAGCTCCCGTCTCTGCCACTCATAGCTTGAGAACCCTGTACGCATCACCCCTCTGACTCAAAAGAGTTAATGGTCCCGTTTAATTATTACCGAGCCCCACAAAGTGGGTGCTAATACCACTTCTTTCTCTGCACTTCACAGAGAAGGAAACTGAGGCTCACATGAATGAAGTAACTTACCCCAAGTTTTGCGGCCCACGAGTGACAGAGGAGGGTCTTGAACTTGGTTCTTTAGCTCTCAAGCCCTTGCTCTTAAGCGTTAATGAACGATTTCGGGGATCCGGCTGGCAGACTAAGTTGCGAGACGGGTAGTCACTCCCTTGGGGGAGCACCAGCCCCCGGCAGGAGGCCAGTCGAGGACAGTTTGGGTGTGCCTCTTGCAGAACAACCCACTGTGATAACTGAAAGAACTGCGCCGTCCCACCAGGGAAGCCTCCTCCACTCACGCATATTTGCAAAGAAGGCCTGAGCATTAGGGTAGCTTTGGGCAGAATTCGCATCTGTGCTGAGCTCCCCAGTTATTCTGCAGAATCCCACTCACTCCACAAGTAAGCAGCGCACAGTGCTCTGCTGCGTTTCCTTCCCTATTAAGTGGAGCCACCTTCACGGAATTATTCCACTCCTTTTGTGTTAAATTGCTTTTCACGTTTCCTCTAGTGCCTGCCTGTGTAATCCTGAGTATTTCATTTGCCAACTTATTGATGCTGGACACAGGTGAGAGACCCTAGCAAATAAAGCTTGGTTCAGATTATTCGTATAACTCAGGGCTCTTTTTGCTACAAGTGACAGAAATCCAATTCAGACTAGTTTAAGAAAAAAAAATATTTATTGACTCACACACCTGAAAAATCTAGGGTGATAATCTAGCTTCAGGAATAGCTACACCCAGGGGTTCAAACCATGTCATCAGCACCTAGTCTCTGTCTCAGTTCTACTTTTCTTTGCACTCACATAACTCCCAGGTGTCTTCTGATAGTGGCAAGATACGGCACAGGAATGTCATGCTTACGTTTCTAGCACAATGTAAATATCCTTCCCAATAGTTTCAAGAGAAATCCTGGATTTACTCTCCTGGACTGATTTGGAACACATGTCTATCCTTGACCCAACTGCCTTGGCCAAAGGAACGAAATATGCTGGTTGGCCAGGATATTTGGCCTTGATATGGTTGGCCAGGTTGGCCTTGATCATGTGACCAACCCTAAGGCCTGGCGGGACGGGAGCCATCCAGTGACCATGTGGATGGGGTGTGGGAAGAAGCGGTCTACGAGTGCTGCTGTCAAAATGCTACAAAACAAATGTTGGGCAGCTGAAATGTCGGAAAGCCTCCACGGCGCAGATGGGCGGGGTCTCACAAGATGCTGAGAAATTACGACAGGATTGGAAGGAGCTGCGGAGTGTAGCAGACGGGATGCACGGGTAAGGGGATTCATCCCGTCTTCCCTGACGACTGTCTCTGATCACATAATACGATGTCGCTGTGACGTGTCCCACGGAGGCTTCCCGTGGAGGAGGGATGCAGGCTGGTGCTGCGGGCGGGGTGTCTCATGACCGCTGTAACTCCTGATCTGAAATGGCGTGGCTTTTAAGGCATGGCACCACCTTCCCTGTGGCTCTCTGGGTGCTAGAAGGTGACAAAATTTCCCACATCCCTACAAAAGCAGTCCATCTCTATCATCCCTCTTTTGGGTTTAATGACTTCTGTTAGTGAGGTATCTCCCTGGACAACCTAGTGGCCTATCAGCGTGGACTCTGGGGTTGACAACTGTGACAAAACACTTTCTGATCGTCACCAAGTCGGTCTGGAATGGAAAACTACATATTCGCATGTTCGCATACACGCACACACACGGTTTTACAGAAATCGTTCTGTTAAAGGCAGCAGGCCACCCAAGGCTACAGAGTTAAACCGAAGGTAGAAAGAGCAAAATTATTGTGACCAGCACAAATTCCTTTCGGGGCCTCGGGGATCCGGGTACCACGGAAATAGCAATTATATTCAAGGCTGTTTCCCATGATCCACATTTCAGTGAAGGGGTGTCATATTGGGGGAATGTAACGATCCACAGAAAATTGCCAGCACGTTGAAGAACTGTCCGGCGTTGATTACTGTCTTGGATTTCCACGTCTTCCTCAGTTTGCTCTTTCCACGAGGGACACCAAAGGACTGAGGAACTCAACAAAACTACTCCGGGAACTCGGCAGAGAGTGCGAATCTAAAGTGAAAAATACTGCAGTGACCCTCCAGGTCACTTTCACCGGGTCGGCCATCTCTGCTTAGAGAGTTCACAGGAAGTGACAGAAACCCCAGTTGGAAGGGTCTTCGGTAGAGACGACAATCGGCCACAGAACTAGCACGTCCAGAGGAGCTGGACGGCTCTGCCTAGGACTCTGATGATGTCATCGGGACTTGGCTCCTCCCTCCCTCTCTGCTCCGCCTCCGGCCGCACTGCTTTCATCCTCGGGTTCCAGCCGCGGTCCCCAGGGGCTCTGGACTGACGTCACCCGGTCCCTGCCCGAGTCCTGTGATTCTCTCCGAATAGGGCATCGTGGATCCCGTGCCTCCCCTGGACCGGTCACCACGGCCAGGGGAGTCGGCGCCCGTGACTGGCTAGATCCCGCCCTCCAGCTCCAGCCTCGGAGTAAAGAATGGAGCTCCTTCTCCTGGGGAGGAGACTTGTCCCTCAGAGGAAGGGCAGGACGCTGTGACCCGAAGGAAAGACTGTCTTCGGAGCCGAAGAAAATAATTCCTATCAAATAGAGTCTGGGGTCAAATAAAGTTTCGGTCAAGGCCAAGAGCAAACACGTACTCCTAGATGGGCAAGGAAAGTGACTTTCTTCCTTTTCCTGACCCTCCTCCTTCCGTGTCGTTTTCCTGTTTGCCGGCCGATTCACCTCCGGCCCATTTGAAAATCAAGCTGCAGACTCCACAGTCCAGAGCTGACGATGAGATGGACTTCTTTTCTTCGGAGGAAAAAAAGATTCTGGATTTTGTGAATGATTTTTCTCTCTGTCCTTGGCAACTAAACCAGCCATTCATTCGGAGGCCGTCTCAATGAACTAGAAATTTCATGGGCTCGTGGCATGAGAGCAAGCAGTGAGGTCTCTGAGGGCACCGTGGAGAAGGGCTGAGTGGAGAATATCCAGAATCACAGAAAGGAACATTACAGCATGTGACAGAATCAAAATAGTGAGTAAGAGGTAATGTCCTGTCCACACAGCCAAAGGAGAAATGGACCTGTCTTCAGTAAGGCACACGTTTTTGTATTGTTTTCAGTTGACAGGCCCTTTCCTTAATTACATATTAGTGAACAAGCTGACCAGTAGTAAAACTCGCAGTGAAACTTCAAAGGCTTTTTATTTCTTTAACAAAGCACAGCTCTTTAAATACTGGCCGAAGTTCCCCAGTCCTCACACCATTCTGGCGCTGAAAGTCAACAAACAAAACAAAGAATACACAGAACAAAGAAAACAAAGAACAGTTCATTGTTCCCACGTGAACAGAAAGTATGTGAAGGGGAGTTTCGTTCTGTGGGACACACTCTTTCTCAAAAAAAGAAGAACTTGGGGCAATAAATAATCACTCCCAAATCCTGGGATAATAAATAGGTAAGTGCCAACTCCAGCTGACACTGTGACCACCGAGCGCAGCAGTCAGCACACCAGTTCTGGGAAAGGCTGGGTGGTAAATGTGAGGCTCCGTGGGCCACAGAATTTGCCACGACTTCTCTACTCTGCTGTTGCAGTACAAAAGCAGCCATAGGCAATAGGTAAACTAAGCAATGGGGCTGGGTTTCAATAAAACTTTATTTATAAAAACAAGTGGTGGGCCACATTTAGCCGCACAGGCCGTAAGCGGCTGGCCCCAGACCTAGAACCCTGTGTTAAGAAGGATTCTGAGGTTCGGTCTGAGCTCAGTAGGGAAGGCTGTCAAAAATTGGTGATGTCGCCAAAGACTTAGGGAAGAAGAGTTACAGTGAGAGAACCAGAATCCGCGACTCCTGCTAGGTGACCAATTTGTCACTTCAACCATATGTCCCCACAGGTCGCCTGTGTCAGGAACTGTGAACTGGCTGCCTAAAGTGGAAGGAGTGGTCTGGATTTTCTTTTGAGGTGAACTAATCCCTCTACGCAGGGATCAAGCTCATGACCTTGGCCTCATTAGCTCCAGCCTTAACTACCTGAAATATCTCGCTACAGCTCAGGCTGCTGGAAGAGCAGGAAAAATAATGTCCTTGTCCTTTTGAAACGGTAGCAACTCACACTGGGAGAATGATCATTAGGAGAACAAAGGGCTGGCGGTTGTCCCGATTTAACCTCTTGTCATTAGAAGGCCTCCTACTTCAGGGGCTGTGGATTAATGAAACTTCTATTAAGCATTCTCCACCTTCAATAAACACGGGCTGCTGTTATTTCCTTTGCAAGGAAGATAATGCACTATTTAGTACGAAAAATGGAAATCATTTCCAAACTCTGTAATATGGGAAAATGGAAAGAGTGCCCAGGAATTCATAACACCGTGATATTCTTTTTCCTCTTCCAACCATGTCATCAACGTAGATAAAAACAAACTTTTTTCCCTTCCTCGAAGAGATCTAAATGGAAAGCAGAAAACCAGGCATTTCAACAATTTTAATTACACCTGTTGTTTCTCAGGCCTTTACACAGATTAGAAAAGAGTTTAGGAAACACTTGCAAAGTGGAGGAACCAATGAACGATGCTGTCGATGGACAACAGTGTGATGATCGCGGGGGAGAGGAGTGGCAGGTGGAGGTGGCAGAGGGTTTAGGGGGTTAAAAGCAAGCGGACAGGCTTCACCAGTGTGCAGTCACCCACGGTCCCACACACAGACAAGCCCTGCACTTGGCTTCATGCTCAGTTGTCACCATCTTACAATTCTCGATTTTTGAGTAAGGGGCTACACGCTTTCATTTTGTACTCGGCCCCACAATTCTGTAGCCATCGCCGACACTGAAGGTAGGAATCACTGAACATACTTCCTACCTCGTCACCAGTGCAAGCTGGTGAAAGGTTTGCAGGGACTGCTTTCATTCATTCATTCATTCATTCATTCACTATTTCTTTCATTTTTTCAATCAACAATAAATTCTTCAAGTCTGCCACTGTGCCTCCGGTGTTTTCAATGTTTGCTCTTTTATTCTGATCATTACGACAACTCTGCACGAAGGATAAACAAGGGCTCGGGACATATCTAAGGCTACAGGGCTGACAGTGACAGATCCATGACATGGCCCTCACCCCGTGGGGATTTCGGAATCTGATCTTTTAGCCACTTTTCAAACCTGATCCTAGACAAGCATCAAATGTCGCTTCACTTCCAAAGTTATCCGGACTCCCAGAGGAGTGACCTTTGACCTCTGTGTTGCTGCTCCTCTGACTCAAGGCATTTTATGATCTAATAGCATCATTTTGAAAGTTACTTTAAATAGCCCTGGATTCCACAGATGTACAAATGAATGGTGAGGTGACTGCCAGGCAGGCCTTGTACCAGCAACCAGAGGTGGCTGGAAAAGCTCAGTGCCAAGTTCACAGCCCTGCCCACGTGGGCTTCCCTGAACTCACCGATAAAAGCTGAAACCCCGCCGGCAGCCCCAGGGAATCCTGGTCAGGCTGTTCCCCAAAGTGTGCCTGAAAATGATGGAAGAAAATCATTTCACCGTTTCCCAATGGCAGCTGTCTTCAAGCGTGCGGGCTGTTCACAGTGCACAGTGTCTTCGCTTACAGCTCGAGGCCCTTGGGCTGCTCTCATAAACAACGGAATAAAACGCCCTCTTTGGAAATCACCGGAGCAATTGGAGGAGCTGGGACAAATGTGCCCCACGCCGGCACTACCGACAGCCCGAGCACCTTCTGGCAGGGGCCTGGCGGTCTGACAGCCTGCACTTCCAAGAACATTTCTGCAAGTCAGAGAAATAGGCGTTGGGCTCTCCCGCCCTGGCGCCCTGGCAGCCTTCGCCATCCAAGAGTTGGTACGGAAGGTGGTCTGTGCTGCAATTATGTCAGGCTCATGTTCGTTTAGTGGGGAGGGAGCTAAATAGTCTGGTGGGAAAAAAAAAAAACCTGCAAGCCAATCCGAGATACTCTGAACATTCAGTACCAACAAAACTCAAAGCATCCCGCTGGCCCCATCTGGTCCCTGAAGTTCATCACCGAGGGCTTTCTGGAGTCTCCAAACCCAATCCCAGCCACATGGCCACAGGCACTCAGTCACGTGAGCCAGGAAAGAAGGCCAGTCCTAATGCTGCTTCCCGACAGGGCCCCTGGACGTTTCGTACAGGGACACCTTGCTCGGTGCTTTCTGCCCAAGACACAGCACGGGTCCAACACAGAAGGTGCTCAGTAACTATGCAATGAATCGGTGACTCAATGCATGAGTTAATTCATGAACTAGTATTTTCTCTTTTCTTTTAATCTAACAGTGATAATGTCTAAAATCTCTAGAAGATCTTCCTAGCAACTCAGCCAAGTGTGGCCACGTGGGAGGAAGTTATCCTACATCATGACAAGCAAATGGTGGAAAATGACCTTTTCGTGAACAACTGCCATCATCTCAATGCCTTCTGCGTGCCACCTTATTTCATGTTTGCAGCGACCCCTGAGGCAGGTCCTCTTTTCTTCCCCACTTCATAGGCGAGGAACCTGAGGCTCATTATGCCCATTAGACATAACTGGACTCCAGGAAAGGATACTAATTTTGTGGGAGCCTGAACTTTATGCAATTGAAGACAAAATCACCAATACGAAATGGAAGACATAGTGAGTATTTACTTTGGTTGAGAAAAGAAATCACAACAATTTATCAGAGACTGAGAGACTCAAGGCCCTTTATCCTAAGATCCCTTTAGCAATATCAGAAATGCTTCCCGATCACACCCCAGTTTCCCTATCCTCCTAGAACATTCCATAAACTTGCAGCAACTCTCACGAAACATTCAATGAGAGAGGGAGAGAGAGATCAGTCCTCACAAATGCCTTACTTCTTGATAAGGGACCATCAGACCTGCTCTGTTCCCAAAGCGTCTGGCTCACAATGTTCAGTGAAAAGACCCAAGTAAGGGACGGCAACCTGCCTCGGAAGAGCCCGAGCCGAAATCCTGCAGCCCGTCGATGATGACGTTGATGACGTTGATGGTGATGATGACGGTGATGGTGAATGACTACCGTTTACTGAATGTTTACGTCGCTCACTCATGGATTCACTCCTGTCGACCACAGAAGGCGTGAGCCGGTTAACGTAGAGGTAGAAACATCTCCGAGGCAGCCATTCTGCATTGCATCTCGACATCAGTTTGAAGGAACCGTACCGTTGGCTCATCAAGACACTGAGTGGGCGACCCTCGGAAGCATAAGCCGAGTGGATCGTGTGTTAACAAACGGACTTCGGACCTGGCCAAGTGGCTCAGTTAGTTGGAGAGTCGTCCTATCACCTAAAGGTTGTAGGTTAGATCCCCGGTCTGGGCATATACCCAGGTTGTGAGTTCAATTCCCGGTCGGGGCACGTATGAGAGGCAGCCAATTGATGTTTCTCACATTGATGCTTCTTTTTCTCTTCCTCTCTCTCTAGAATCAATTACATATATAATATATATATTTGATACATATTAGATATAAAATATGTTTTATATATATAATATATATATCCATCCTCAGGTGAGGATTTTAAAAAAAGGAAATGGACTTTGGCCCTTGGGAACCTTGGATTCGATGCTTCTTTCATGTCCCAGGTGGTGCCTGTAGGGTAAATCCTTCCCCTTTCAAGTTCCTGGGAAGATCACACGAGACGGTGTGTGTAAAGTACCTGCGGGGGTCTGCACATAGTGACGCTTCATTTTTAACACTTCCGAAAAGTAATAGAAATGTCCTTGCCCCCTTGCCCAGTAACAGAACTCCCCCTAGATTTTTTTCCCCAGAGAAAGTAACATAAGGATAAACCTATAGGCGTAAAGATATCCTTGAAGAATCACCTGCAGTTATGTTATTTTTTGGAACAGGATTAAAGATGCTTGTTATCTCTAATAGAAAATAACGAGGGACAAACGTCATTGCCCAACGGTAACGTCACGTTGCAGGGGATTATGGTACATCAATAGATAGAATATTACGAGGACATTAAAAATAATAATTATGAAAACAACATGGTGACAATGGCATGTCTGTTCCATAATTACTGGGACTCTGCTGGTCTCCTTCAGCACGATACAGCCGGCACCTGGTGCAGAGGAAACATTAGGGAATACGTGCTGGATGGAAGGAGGGAGGGGAGGAAGGGAGGGAGGGAGGCAGGGAGGGAGCATTTATTTAAGGCTCTTCTGTTTGTGATACTGAAAGCTACTACAACATGATGTTAAGAGCTGAGACCCTGGGGTCACGTGGACTTACACTGAATTTCAGCCCTGCCCACTCCATTTGCCTGCCTGAACAAGTCGAACGAATTATGCAATAACCTCTCTTAAATCTCATACACACAGGTGTGCCACAGGGCTAACAACAACATCAACCTCTTGGGACCGTCATGAAGATTAAATATGGTAATTTATGCAAAGCACCTAGGCTGGCACATATGAGACACCCAATAATGGAGACTGCTTTTAATATTACCGTTAGCACCATTTCATCGTTGTAAGAGAAAGCTGTCTGAGCCACTAACATACGGCCTAGAAAACAAATAATGATAAACTCTCCAGCCAGACCCCTGGAAAAGTGCCCCGTGATAGTGCCAGGGGACACGTGTCGACCACCCATCTGGAGCCCGTCGGTGTCGGGGACCGAGACACGGACGCCCCCCTGGTAGAAGGAGTCTGCTTCCACGGACTCTCTGAACCAAGGCATTTTCTCACTGAACAGTGTCTTGCCCAGACCACGCACAATGGCTCCATTCGTAGAAATAATTAACACGACCCTGGCAGCCTTAATCGGTATTTGGTGTATACAACAGTGACCTGGAGATAGGTCATCCTTGCAGGTTAATGGCTTGCAAGGGCCCAAGGGCAGCACATCGCCCATGACCAGATGCCTTGTGCACACAAGAGTCTCCGTGAGCAGGTGGACATGCACCAATAACAGGGTCTGCCTTCACCCAGGCCACTTTGCATTTTGCAAAGCAAGGAGAGGAGTAGCTGGGCTTTGGAATCAAATATTCATGTATTCTGGAAATCTTCACACAGAACAACCCTGCTCGGCGTATTCCCAGTCCAGGGCCCACATCGCCACAGCGCAGATGGCTTACTGCTTGCCCAACTCCATTCTCCCTCTTTGTCACAGAGCAGCAATTATATACTGAGTGATGCTGTACTCAGCTGAGTGACCACATTTCCCAGGCTTTCTCGGACCTCGGGTAGCCACTGAGTTACAAAGGTGTCCATTTGCAGGGCGTCCGGGAAAGCTCGTGAGCCCGCCTACTCCAGCATCCCCCACGAGCACCGGCAGGCAGCTCGCAGCCTCAGGAAGTGCAGACGGTGCGGAGGAAAGCCGAAGGGGCCAGGTGTGTGCTGGCTTGTGCAGCTGCGACACCAGCCCTCGTCTGCCTACCTCCAGCCCTCTTCATGCGAACGAGGGAAAAAAACTGCCCGGAACTGGGAAGGGTCCACACTATTGGACCATACGCATTTTGCAAAACAAGCATAACAAGTGAGATTACAGACCACTGTGCAAAACTAACCAGTGAGCCCACCACTTTCAAGGATGCTGGCAGAGGACACGAGACTCCCAGGTCAGAGACAAAGGATTTTATTATTCACAACACAGCCGGCAGCATGAGCTTGGTGGTGGAGTCAAGGCAATGAGGGGCAGCCCAGGAGCCCCAGACTCAGGAAACCCAAATTTTTGTAATAGGCTGTGAGCAAACCTATCCACCCTTTACCCTGAGAAGAGACATTATCTTTCTACTGCACAGTAAACAACTCTTCTCTGTAACCCAGATGGAGACACTGCCTCTATCTCCCCAAGCTGTTTGCAACAAATACCCTGGATATGACTTTCCAGGACAAAAGCCATCAGTGCCTCTGCTCGGGAAACATGCAGAAATGAAGAAGAACCGGGCAGAGCCGCCTCCCAGCGGTAACCATCGTCTGGTTAAGCGGTGGTTATTCCCGGTCTCTATTACTAGCCACCGGAAGGAAATCCTCACCAAGTAATGCCTCCAGCGGCTGCACGGTCTCCTCATCTTCCCTTACACAGAACCATCGCTGGTCACGTGGATCTCTTCTGGGCTCGGAGGCAGGAACCAGCACAGGGGCTCACTCTCCGGCCGGAATGCCTGGGCTCTGGTCCCGACCCCCCTGTTCATGCGCTACGGGACTCCAGCAAGTTACTTAACCGTCCAGGGCGGGGTTCCTCATCCAAACGGCGGGCACAGGAAGAACAGCCGACGCTCAGGAGCTCCCGTGTGCGTGGAGACCACCCTGGTGCTCAGCAGCAAGCCCGAGCCTGCAGCCCGGCCCCACCACCTCCGAGCCGCGTGAGGCCGGGTGAGCACCTTCACCCCGAAAAATGTCTCCATCTACGAAGTACCGTGCTCCCCTCGGGGAGCTGTGGGTACGGAAAAGGACGGCACGTATAAAACCGCAGCGCAAGGACTGGCACGAGTGAAAACTCCCAACACAACAGCCATTGTGGCTGCTATGATTGTCCATCGCGTGTGAGGCTTCAAATCTGTTCTTCAGTCACTTAGGGGAATCGGCAGACCTTTGTACTTCTTACTTGGCCGCATGAATAATTTTACTCAGACGTTATTAAATTTCCCTGATTGCAGGCCCTTTTAATTTTCTGGTTCTGCTCTGACAGAGGTCACCTGGGGTCGTCCCAAACTCATCCAATTCACCCTCGATTCAACTGCATCACAGAAAGATACAGGTGCTCAGAGCTAACCGTTTTTATGCTTCCAAATCAGCACAAAAGACTTGGTCTTTCGACTTTTAAAAGGTCTCTGAACTCCATTTGTTCTAAATAATACTCCATGTGAAGAATCCGAGGGCTAATTGAAAGCATTTCATTCCCCATACATTAAATAAAAATGAGATCTGGAATTCCTCATCTGCATTAAAATCCTCCAGTGCTGCTCACACTTTTAACACGAATCCAACGCAGGGAAACAATTTCAGAAATTTGAAAGTTTAAAGATTTTATAGATTTTCTTAAAGTAAGATTGATGTGAATTATTTTTTAAATACAACATTTACCAGAATGTCAGTATAGAATGTCTCCATTTCATCACATCTTTTTGACAGCTGAGAAAGGTCTCCTTCACACCTTCTAAATTAGATCCTGTAATAAATGCACGAGCTTGACTCGAGACAAGTTTATTGCATGAGCAAAACCCCCGGCAGTAAGCAGATAATTAAGCCGTGAGCTTGGGCATGTTTTCCAACAATGTGCAAAAACTTGAGAAGACCAGCATGCCGGGCGAGAGGAGCGCTTCCCGTTTAGGAAAGTGCCCAGAATGGCTTTGTGTCCCCTCCTGGAAGCTCCAACAGGGGCCTCTCTCGTCCTCATCGCCTTTCTGACTTCACCTGGCTGAATCCGCAAACTCACCAAACACATCTCGGGTTCCTTCTGCTAATACAGTTGTTCAGTTCAGACTATTAAAAAAAAAACACACAAGACAGCACCCGGAGCACTGAGGCCTGCCGTGATGAAGCCAGGGAGGCCGAGCGGCAAACACGGCGCCGGAGTCGGGCACGACTGGACAAGCCTTGGTTGGGGATCAAGGATCCGAACGCATCACGGACGAGGAGTTCTCCCTTCATCAACTCTCAAACTCCTGTCCATCTTCCCAGGAAGTCCAGGAGCCCCGCCCCCCACTCCAGGAAGCCCTCCCTGATCTCCGTCAGCTCAGAGTAACACGGTCACCCCTCCTGCACCATTACCTGGGGCCCTGGCAGCAGCGCAGGCCGTGCCTCTGCCCCGTTGGCTGCAGCGTCTGGCCTGGAGCAGAGCAGGTGCTCACGGAGGCACTTGAAGGAAAA
>PVKM010036222.1:0-14878 GCA_004027735.1 Carollia perspicillata
GCGTTTGGCTCCCCCGACCCTGGAGAGACAGCTCGCCATTTACTTAGCGATGTGACCCTGCTCACATGAAAGGAGGCCTCAGTGTGTGTCCCACTTTGTCTTTATGTCTGTGACGTTGGGGAGGACTGGCTCCCGACAGGCATTTGTGGATTCATTTCCAAATTACATGTTGGTGGGATGGGGGTCTGAGGGGCCAACTTACCATCTGATGGCCCTTCCCTTGCTTCACGAAGAAGAGTGAGGAGCATCCCTTGCCTTTTTGTTCATTAGCCCAATTCTCCTATCGGGGCCAAGAGAGCCAACTTCCCTCAGCAGCCATCCCTGAAACAGAGTATTCTTCATGCCAAGGGCGGGGAGTCTGAGAAACAATTCATCTCTATCAGGGTTTGGCAAAACAATGGAAGGAAGGCTTACTCCCCCTTCCCACGTATTAAAAACAAAGTCCTATTAAATTGGTAAAATTGTAATGAGAGGAGAGGTTCTGTCGAACCTCGTAAGGTGGGGGAGGGAGTTGAAGTCCCAGGTTAAAGATTAATATTCCAAGTTCAGAACAAAAGGATGCTCTTTTGTGGCTCCGTGCTTATGCCTCTGAATGTAAACATTGTTCTGAGAGCCATTTTTTCTTTGCCAGATCTTTAAAGGGTAATAAATTAGCCCGTGGACAGCCATACAAGCTGCTACTAGATGTGAATGTGAATGTGTCTGAAGAAAAGGCTGACTTTCAATCAAAGTCTATTGAAAGAATGGTTGGATTTTCTAAAGAAGCATGTTGTGCCTATTAACCAACTTACAAAAGGGGCCATTTCCTTGATTTATGTTTGGTTGCTATAGAGATCCTGCAGCCCAGACTGGCAGGTGAAGCTCCCCTCGAACAGTCTCAGAGGTTTTTCTTAGTGATCCTCAGAGGCCAAACTGCAGCACTGGGTAAAGGGCAGTGTGCAAACAAGCTGTGCGTGTTTAAAAAAGGGAGAGAAAAAAATTAAACATCTGGCCCATGCGTTTTCACACGTCTCTCTTAAGTTATGACTTATTATTATATGCAAGACTTAGGGCGAGCATTTTTTACAGCCCTTACCAACATGAGTACAAAGAAAAGTTAATTGTTCTATTTGGGACCATTAATGAGTGGTTTCGGCAAGTGCAGCTTATGGCTGAAGTAATTTTACAGACTGCGCAGCATTCAATGTTTGAATCCGAAGCGATCGTCAACAGTGGGCTGTGCCTTCGTGACATGAGGGAGAGACGTATGTGTCTACATTTCTGTTGAGCAGATGGATTGGAGTCATCCCATGTTAATGCTGGGGGCAGGGGGGTCTTAATGATAATTTTGCCCCCACCCTCTGTTTTTCAGAAGTTAAAACTGAGGTATTACAGAAAGCGGGGAGTGTGCCCAGGGGGACGCAGACGATCTAGGGTACAGGGAAACCTTCTTTATAACAATGCTCTGGCCACATTCCCCCACCTCATGAGCAAGCCATGGGAAATTCTAGGGTCAGAGGTGAGGAGAGGGCTTAGACGTCGATGATGGGGTAATTTTATATCTAGTTCTCAAGGCAAACGTTACCACTGGGTCAAAGACAAACCAGAGTGGATGTTCTGGGGGAGGTGGAAGGGGGGAAGGAGAAGGAAAGAAGCAGAGGAGTGAGCAGAAAGCTAAGTGCATTCTTCACTGTCAAAGGTCCTTAGAAAGGGAACAATGTCTTAGAAAGAGGTCAAGACAGCCAGAATGGTTATCAACCGATAAAGCACCGTCCCTCTAAGGAAGTGAGCGGCATGAGTAGGGTCACTTCTGATTCCTGAACCTTGTTACCATGCTCCCAGTTGGAGCTTCCTAGTGTCAGGGACACTCCTCACAAAGCCTTCTGAACATTTTTGGGGGAGACCGTAAGGAATCCTTCTTCCCCAGTCGCGAGGGTATGTTGCACGTGTCCCTTCCCACACAGCGTGTTCATTTGCTAGGGCTGCCATAACCAAACACCAAGGAAGGGGACGCTGAAACAACGGTCTGGGAGCTAGAAGTCAGAGATCAAGTATTGGTAGGGTTCTTCCTTCCTTTCTTTTTTAAATTATATTTCATTGATTATGCTATTACAGTTGTCCCAATTTTCCCCCCTTTGCCCCTCTCCACCCAGCACCCCAGCTCCCTCAGGCAATCCCCACACTGTGGCTCATATCCGTGGGTCATTCGTATAAGTTCTTTGGCTGCTCCATTTCCCACACACTGTACTTTACATCCTCCTGGCTATTCTGTAACTACCTACTTGTACTTCCTAATCCCCTCAGCTCTCCACCCATTCCCCCAACACCCCCTTCCATCTGGCACCCATCTTCTAAGACTTCTGGATGGCTGTCTTCTTTGGGTGTCTCCACGTGGTCTGTTCCCTCTGCGCGTCTATGTCCTGATCTCTCCTCAAAAGGACACCAGTTAGACTGGATTAGGGTCCCTCCTAGTCACTTGATTTAATCTTAATTATCTGTTTAAAGGTTTGCTCTCCAAATACAGTCACATTCTTAGGTACTAGGGGATGGGAATTCAACAGATGAGTTTTAGGGAGATACAATGCAGCCCATAACACATAGTTAGTTATAGGAGATTTCTATGTGAATAGTCCAATAACTCATCAGCCAGTCCAAAGAAGGGAAAGTTCTCCAGAAGGCTCTCCCCAATCCCCAACTCCAAGCCCCAAGGGGGGATTTCCACAGCCTTGACTGGTACCTGCCAGCATCTCTTCCTGATTTCCAGTAAAGCCAGGAATTCTTCCAGCTCAGAGTTGTGGTGAAGTCCTTTTGGCCACTAGAAATTCCTGGTAGCCTCATTCCCCTCAAGGTCTTGGAGTCTGTTGGCTAAGAATTATTTGCCAGTGGCTGAAAAATGGATCATTTTGGGTTAATTCCAAAAATAATTTATGGCTTATTCCACTGCTCTCTAGTACTTCCAAGAAACTGAAGGGAATGGCCCAGAGAGAAAAAAAATCCTTTTCCTCCCTCCCACTCTTTTATTATGCTATAAACATTTGTTAATAGAGCAATTATCTTTTAAGTTGTAAAGGCTAAGTAAGTATGAGGAAGAAAGGGGTGAAGGGAAAGTGCAATTCTTCAAGCTTAATGAAGTCAAGTGAAATTATCTCAAGTGGTTGGGAGTTATGGAGAGCAAAATCTTTTTTTTTTTTGCCAAAGTTGAATAAATGATCATACGCCATTCTGTTGATCTAAACCTCCCCACAGTTCAGTTTTTTTTTTTCCAGACTTCATACACGAATACACAATAAAGACATCTGTGGACAAGCCTGGCCTTTTTGGAAAGGCAAGTCTGTGCTTGAGAGAGATGGTTGGTAGTAATTGGGGAATATGGGTACTCTGTCTCTTTGATAGCCTGCAGTTCATAAAGTTACTTTCACTGAGCATTGGCTAAGTGTCCACTATCATGCTCAGTGTTTCACACACGCCTCTCCTGTCAACCTTGCAGCATCCCTGTGAGAGGTATCTTACTTATAGTTTTGGCAAGTGAGGAAACAGGGTCAGACATGCTAGGGAACCCGAGGGGGAGAGAGCTGGTGTTTGAATTTAGCTTCCTTTGGCTCTAGACCTAGGCTCAACCTGCCACACGGCACATCTCCCAAGGCTTCTTTGCTGCTCCAGGTCACTGTGTGCACTGCGACACCACAGAGCATTGCTTCAATGGTACAACGGTAAAGCTGAGTTAACATCACCTTCGGCTCATGGAATTACTAGTCCCAAACTTTAGGCCTCCAAATACAGGTGAAGTGTGAGGGGTGAGGAATAATGGAGGGTTCTGATTCTTGAACTATTGGAAAATGGCCAATGGATGGGAACTAGCACAGAAGGGAACAGGTGGGGAAAGATTAGTATCTCCAGTTTCTGCAGTGCCTGTTAAAAGCAGCAATTTCAATCATTAAGAGAAGAGGAGAAAAGGAAGACAGGAGGACAGCCCCAAAGGATGACACATTCTCTTGAAAGATGGCAGCTCTGGGCTGATTTTGCTTGGCTCTCCTCTTTCATTGTTTCTGTCTGTAGGGAGTTCTGCTGGTGATCAGGAATCGAAGCATTCCAGTGGAGAAAGACAGCCTGTGGCCAGGTAATCATTCACTAAATGAATACCACCTGGGGTAGAGTCCCTCCTACATGCAAATTGGCCTGAGTCATGTCCTGGGCTCATGGGCTCTTTGAATGAACATGCAGCTGGTATTTGATTTCAGGGGGCAGTAAAAATTTCGAGACTATTCTGTACCAAAGATTTGGACCACAGAAAATAGCACATTGTCTGTGTCCTTTGTGCCTCAATCAGCTCCAAGTCTTGCAGTAATTCCCACCTCCAGCCTTGCATGATTTGCAGGGGAAGAATTGATCAATTGCTTTATAGTCTGCTTTTGAACTCAGTTCCGATGTCTCTCTATACCACTTCTTTTGTGGCTACAGGTTTATTTATTTTTTATATTCCAGGGATCTTAGCCATTTCCCTCCTTTCTCCCCAGGTCTGGGCTACAGCACAAACAGAATTGACTGCTAAACACAGCATTGCCTATAAACCACAGCGGACCATTTCCTGTGACTGCTTTGTAGTATTTGCAGCTTGAATTTCTTTGACAATGTTTTGCTACATTGGCCACTTGCTTTTAATACTAAACATAATATTTTTCAATGTATGAATGCACTACATATTTGATTTTTTATTAAGTATAAATTTTAGTTTTGAAAAGTTCACCAGCTTCATGGAAAATTTAATGGTAAAAAATTCCTTTCCCCTCCCCATTTTTTAATGCATATTGAATGTCTAAGTTTGTAACCCTACATGCACATCTGCTTTTATCAAGCTCTAAGTGAATATGCTAACAACAAATGTAAGAGAAATGTTTCTGTCACAAGGTACAATTATTCCTCAAGATGTCTATTTGCATCCTTCCTGGATTTAATTTTTAAAGGAAACTAAATAATGAAAATATGAAATACACAAGATACACATAAATACACATTTATGTAGAACATTTTGCAGTTTACAAAAGGTTTTTCCATGCATTTCATCAGTTGAAAAATGGGGAGGTCCTTGAAAAATTTTCAGCTCATACAGAAGAGTTGGAATTTGCGAGGTGATTCCTGATGCCGGGGAAGGCTGCTGGCCCAACACTAAGGAGGCTGAGGGTGGTTATCTATGTGTGGACCAGGATGGATAGAGGCATTTACCATCCACACTTCCTCCTTCTGCCCTGCTAATGACCTCAGTTCTGGCCGGCGGGACCAACATCCCTTAGAATGAGAGGTTATTTAGCTTTGATATGAGTGCAGCCTTGGGACTCTCTGTAGAGAAATTGCTTATTCCAAAATTTTAGCTACTTTCTCTTTCTTACAAATAGAAACATAGGGGAAAAATGGGTCTTGGAATAAAGAGTACATGGGAAAAAAACAACGCCATGTCAGAAATGAATTTCAGGTGGAGAAAGAAGGATGCATTTGCTGTTTGTGGAAAGGAGAACACCAGAATCTATGGAAGGGCACCAGTGGTGGCTAACGTTGCTCAGGATGATGTGCATTTCAATGATGCATTCTTCTACAAGACACACAGCCTGCATCACTGGTAGGATTCGAATGAATTCATGTGGTACAAAACTGCAGATGACAAAACTGAGTAACCCAGTAAGATACAAATTGCTTTTTTCATTGCATTTAATTATGGTCCAGAGAACATCTTCATAGTTGCAATGTGTCCTTGCCACCTCTCCAGTCTCCCCTTATCAAAGAGAGAGGATCCTTAGTGATAGAGATATTTTCATTTGTGACCATGATATATAAAATTTCTTGTAAAATAAATATATTTAAGTAAAGACATAGGTGAAGTATTGAAAGAGAATTAATATAGGTGCCACCACTGTGGGGGACTAACCTCTTTGAGCCTTGATTTACTCTTCTGTGAAGTGTGAAAATACTGACCTTGTGGGGCCACTGTGGATATGCTAAAAAAAATTGTCAGTTATTAGGTACTATTAAAATGTTCAAATGGCCAGCTAGATGTTGGTGAAGATTAAACCAACTGCTGGGGGTGGGGTAAAGAATCAGAGAGAAAAATAATGAGAGGCTTCTGGTCGAGATGATGCTATAGATAAACGTGGTATTCACGTCCTCCCACAACCACATCAAAATTACCACCAAACTACAGGACAACCATCATTCAGAACTGCCTGAAATCTAGCCGAACAGAAGTTCTACAACTAAAGATATGAAAAAGAAGCCACATCAAGAATGGTAGAAGGGGCAGAGACCCCAAATGGACAGGTCCCACACCCATGTGAGGCAGATAAAAATTGGAAGGGATATCTTGGCTGCAGAGGTCCCCCATGAGGAATGAGGAATCCCAGTCCTACACTAGGCTCCCCAGCCCAGAGTTCCAGTGCTGAGAAGAGAAGTTCCATAACTTTTGGCTGTAAAAACTAGAGAGGATTGTGACTGAGCCAGACAGAGGGTGTCTAGAGTCCCAAACGTTCCTCTTAAAGGGCTTGCACATGGACTTAGTGGGACTCACTCACTTTGAGTTCCAGCATTGGGGTAGCAGTTCAAAAGTCACCAAAGACATACAGGGAGGAACTGAATTGTGCCGCATCATAGAGAGAGAGAAACAGAGAGGCAGCTTTCTTCCAGAAGTACTGGCAGAGGCCATTGTTCCTTTTCTGAGCCCTCCTTCCACAGAGCTGGCAGGCAGGCACCGTATCTGAATCTCCATCAACCTGGCTATCACTGTTTGCATTGCCCTGATGACTCATGGGGACATGCCCCATCCAATGGCAGGTCCACCCAAGCTATTTCCAGTGGCTTTTCCATACAAATGGCTGGCTTTGGCTCATGCTTTGGACTTTCCTAAAATTTCTCAAACAAGCAGCACATGTCCGTGGCATGCACCATACTTCTCACTAAGTGGCCTCAGACTTGGCCCTGGCAGCAGCTGGCCTTGATTCACAGCTTGGCCTCCCCTGAGCACCTCCAAGCCCAAGACAAGTAGTGGCCATCTGCAGCTAGCTTTGTAGATCATGCCAGGTAACCTCAGGCAGAACATAGGTGATGGTTCACCTTGGCCTGCACCTCCCAGGAGGCCCAGAGCAAGTGCACCTGGTAGAAAGCTTCGGACCACATTGAAGCACCACCCAACCACCTCCACAAGCAAAACACTCAGGGGTGGACTCGCTGGGCACCAGAGTCTCGCTGAAGTAAGTCCTGCTTCATGGGGTGGGCCCCTGCACAACTGATCAGCCATGGTGGTTGTAGTTAGTCCTTGTAGCTGATTTGCCTTGTGGGAAACCCCTGCACTAATGTACCAACGGTAATCAAGGTTCAACTACAACAGGAGGGTGTACCTGGAGTGCCCAGTTCAGGTAGGAGGCTGTGTCACTGGACCTACAGGACACCTACTACATAAGGCCATTCTACCAAGCCTGGTAGACACAGCAACTGTACCTAAAACATAGAAACAAACACGGTAAGACTACCAAAATGAGGAGACAAAGAAACATGTCCCAAATAAAAGAATAGAACAAAAGTCCAGAAAAACAACTAAAGAAAATGGAGACAAGCAATCCACTAGATATAGAGTTCAAAACACTGGTTATGAGGATACTCAATGAATTCAGGGGAAAAGTAGAGGAACTTAGTGAGAACTTCAACAAACAGATAGGAAATATAAAAATAGAATTGGAAAGCAAAAAGGAACCAGTCAGAAATGAAGAATACATTAACTAAATGAAGAATACATTTCAGGGAATCAACAGCGGAGTAGATAAAGCAGAGAATCAGGCCAGAGATTTGGAAGATAAAGAAGCAGAAAATACCCAACCAGAACAGCAAAAAGAAAAATGAATCCAAGAATATGAGGATAGTATAAAGAGCTTCTGGGAAAACTACCTGAATGCCAACATTCACATCATAGGGGTGCTAGAAGGAGAAGAGAGAGCAAAGAATTGAAAACCTATATAAAAAATAATGACAGAAAACTTCTTTAACATGGTGAAGAAAATACACACACAAATCCAGGAAGTACAGAGAGTCCCAAACAAGATAAACACAAATAAGCCCACACCAAGATACATTATAATTAAAATGCAAAAGGGTAAAGACGAAGAGAGAATATTAACAGCAACAAGAGAAAAGCAAGGGAGCTCCCATGAGACCATCAGCTGATTTCTCCACAGAAACTTTGAAGGGATTGGCAAGAAATATTTAAAGTGATGAAAAGTAAGGACTTACAACCAAGATGACTCAGCCCAGCAAGGCTATTACTTAGAATCAAATGAAGAATCATAGAAAGAGCTTCCCAGACAAGAAAAAGCTAAAGGAGTTTATCTCCACCAAAACAATATTACAAGAAATGTTAATGGGTCTTCTTTAATGAGAAGAAATAAAAGATGAAATATATGAATAACAAAATAGGAATACATATCTATCAATAATTGAGTCTAAAATAACAAAATAAATGAATAAGCAGAACAGAAACAGACTCATAGGTAGAGGGAACATTTTGACAGTTGTCAATGGGGAGGTTGGAAGGGTGGGTGAAATAAGTGAAGGAATAAAGAAGTACAAATTGATGGTTACAGAATAGTCACAGGGATGTACTGTATTTTTAGCACTATAAGATGCACCCAGGTTTTAGAGGAGGAAAATAGGAAAAAAAGTTTGAGGCAAAAAGTGGGGTAAAATATTTAATAACCTGTGACCTCTCTCCAGCCCTCAGCCACCACCCAAGTGGCATGCACCACCCTCTTCCACCTGGGTTACTGCAAGAGCATCTTAATTGATCTCAACTCAAGTTTCCCTCCAACTGGCTTTACACAGTGTAGCTGGAATGATCTTTCCAAAATATTATTCTGATCATATCACTACCACATGCCCATCATACAAACAGTGGGACTCCCCAACACATGGCTTTTGTATATACTAATCCCTTTGACTGAAAAGCTTCTCCTTTCCCAATTCACCTAGTTAATTCATTCTGTTTAGCATTAATTCATTCCTCATTATTCACCACATCACCTCATTGAAGAATTCTCTGATCACACCTCTATATGGGTCAATGTTAGGATTAGAAAACTCATCTCGAGTTTTAATCAGACGTTCATTATTGTGATCACTGAGGCAATGCTGGTCTCACCTGTGAAACTGGAAGCTCCCTTACGGCTCCACAGTACCTGGACATGCACAGGTAAATAAGCGAGTGACTACATGAATAAACACAGGCATGAATGGATACTGGGGCACTTATCTCACTGTGCCGCTCAAAGGATACTTGGTAAATGTAACTACTATTCAACCATGAGTCAATATTTTGATTTATAATTCTGAATATTCCTGAATGCACATCCAAATGGTTTTACTAAGCATCACGAGGCCCTCTTCTACTTTTCATCTTATCGGGATTTATAGAGCACTGAGTACCCATGTATTAGAATGCTGCCTCCTCCCTAATATATTCGCTATTACTGTATAAAAAATTACTCACAGCTTAGTGGCTTAAAGCAATGACATTTGTAATCTCCTAGCTTCTTTTGGTCAGGAATCTGGGCATGGCTTAGCTAGGTTTTCTATCCAGCTTTTCTTACTGGCTGCAATCAAGGTGTTGGTTGGACTACAGTCATCTTAAGGCCACAATAGAGAAGGATCCACTTTCAAGTTCATGTGTATCTTTGCAGGATATAGTTCCTCATGAGCTGTGAGACTGAGGGCCTTAGTTCCTCAATGGATATTGGCTGATTGCCATGTAGACGTCTCCAACATGGCAGCTTGGTTCATCACAACAAGCATAATGGTGAAAGAGAGAGAAGGGGACAGAGAGTAACAGAGAGGGGCATCAGCAGGACAGAAGTCAGTCTTTTACATCCCAATTTTGGAAATGACTTCCCATCACTTTTGCCATATGCTATTTATTAGAAAGTCACTAGGTCCACTCTGCACACACAAAGGGATGGGATTGTCCAGGAAATGAACGGCAGGAGGTGGGGATCAGTGGGAGTCATTTTAGAAGGCTGCCTGCCCACTCAGACAAACGCCCGTGGGAGAGTTACTTAGAGGCCGTATTTCTAACTCGGTTTGACTGGGCCCTAACCCAGTGTCATTCACAAATTGGCCCCATAGAAATGCTTGTGAATTTTCTTGATAATGGCCTAATCCTGCTTGGTGCAGCAGCCCCATAGCAGATGACCTTATTGATTCATGGCTTAAAATTTCTTTGTTTCTTCCCAAGGTGTGTCAGGGAGAGAAACAGTCAATTTGACCCAGTAAGGTCATACTTACTCCATTTCCATTACATAAATATTCACAGACTCTGGGGAGGCACCTCTGAGGTGTCAGGTATTACGCTTTAATTTCAGCAATTAGGTGGCCTCCTGTCACACTGACGTGACACCACTGCAGAAAAACAGAGGAACCGAAGAATTTCCATGTGGGGTCAGGCCCAAAATAGAGAGGGAGGTCATTTAATGTTCTTCCACCTAAGTCGTCTGGGTATAATAGCAAAGAACCTGCCACGGGAAAGGCTCACGCTTCCAGGTGCCATTCTCAGGGCTCTGATTAGGTTCCACAAGCCCAGCTTTGCTCTCTGATCCGGTCCACACTAGCAAAAGTTACAGGTCACTGCCGTAATTCCAGCAGAGGCAAAGCCCCCTGGGGGACATACACTCTTGACTGTGGCCTTATTACCACTATGCTGTGAGCGGCCAAAAGAGATGATGTGGAGTGAAACAGGAGCTTCAAATGAGAAGGCCAAGGGGTTGCCCGACTTAGAGACCGACTCATTGGGAGACCTTGCTTTTGAGCGCATTGGATGGCCCTGAGACCCCGCTTGCCCATCTGTAAGAGTAGACAGTGGCCCTCCTTCGCACGCCCATGAAGTCCTATGGCAGATGGTGGGATTGGCTTCTCCAGACTTCATTACACCTCCTTCTATTCAGAGCAGTTGAAACCAAACTGGACATTTGTTGGACTATCTTCCTTGAAGTTTGGGAGAGGGAAGTGAAGCAGAAGCCACAGTCCTTTGGCCATGAAGGGTGATGAGGAAGCTCCCCAAACTTGAGTGGCTGCAGTGGTAAGCTGCCCCAGCGGCACACTGGCAGGTCGGCAGCCTCGTTTCCTGAACTGTGAATCACACCTGTGGTGCTGTGACCTTAAACTCATTCGTCTACTGGCAGCGTCCTGGCTTCCTCTCTCCCAGCTCGTCCAGTGATCCTATAAGTGACTAATTCACCCCGCAAGTATTTATTGAACACCATCTATACTCCAGGCAGGGATTTGGCCCTTGGAGGTCGTTGGTGAGCAAGAGACACAGAATCCTATCTGTAGACATTACATTCTACTATGCATGTAGGAATAAACATACCAAGTAAGTTTTTTGTATTTAAAAAATTAAGTGCTGTAGAAAACAAACAAACAAACAAACAAATAAAAATAAAACGGTGTAAGAGGAACCAGAAGTACTGAAAATGAAAGTGAGTAGCAATTTTAAAGAGGGCAGTGGGGGCAAGACTTGCTGAAAGTTGACATTTGAGGAAAGATTTGAAGGAAGGGGGAGCTGGCCATGCTATCTGAGGGAAGAACATTCCAAACCAGGGCAAAAGTCGGTGGGAATGTGACTGGGGAATTTAAAGAACAGGGAGGAATCCAGTGCGGCTGAAGCAGAGCCAGGTGGGAGAGGAGAGATGGGGCCAGTCAGGTACTGGAAGTCCAGATCTGGTACCTAATTGTCTATGTTAAATCCCTTTCTGCTCAACTAGAATGATCTCTCCTCTGCTAAACTGTGATCGACACCTACCCTTTGCACAATTTTACCCTAGCCTTTATGAAATTGCATTCAAATGATATTTTTGTCTTCTCACCCACCACGAACATGGTGCCACATTTATCTCTGTACTCTGAACATCTGGCCCAGGCCTTACAGGGTGGGGACGTGATATGTAATTATTAACACAATGCAAGTATAGCTATATGCAAACCACTGCCTCTTCCAATCAGGAGACTTCTCTATGGGAAGATGTAGCCTCCAATATGGCTGGATATGTGGGGGGTATAAAGATCTTCCTCACTGAAGTAATACATTTAGTATTCTAATGAAGTAATTATAAAAGTAAGTAATTACTGAAATAACCACATCAACTCCCAGTCATTAAAATCCTCCTAAACAGAGCTGGCGTGATGGCTTAGGCTATTAGAAACCTTGGCAACCACCCAACGCCTACAATAGCTTCTAATTAATTGATCTCACCTCTAATCTGCTATTGTTAGCCCAGTGCTGATCATTTGTTTGGCCTACAGATCCTATTGCTCCTTCCTTTTGATTGTATTTGTTACTGTACCCTCTCTATCTCTTTCAATTAAGCACAGGTTAAGTGGTTCACCCGCAAGAGAATAGGAGATAATGGCACCAATCAAAGTAATCTCTTTAATTTGTTAAATGGATTACAGGGAAACCCCAGCCAAAGTGAAGTCGTAGCTAGTGGCCTTCGCTTGAACTATACACAAAGAGTATCTAATTATTAACCCACCATAAGCCAAACTTCATTGCAGAATAAATGCCTACAGAGTCAGCCAGGTAGAAGCAGTTTTCCATAGTGGGGATGGCTCTCTGACTAAATCGTTCCCGTGGTAACATTCCCCCCACTGGCTCCTTTCCCAAATTTCTTGCTTCCCTTCCCTTTCAAGTGCAGCACGCATCCTCATCCACCAATCACACCACTGCCCAGCACTCCCGTCCCGGGAGTAGATTTATACTCTCTGTAAGGACATGCTCTAGCTAAAATTCATTTTTCTTATTTATACTATAAATGCTAATGCAGTTCCATAGGCATGATGATTCTAGCTTTTGCTGACTCTGAACAAAAATATGTTTAAGAGTAAACAAGTTTGTCCTTAAGCCGATAAGTGATCTTCCTTCTCTCTGCGACCCTGCTTTTTCTGTCCCTTAAACACATCTGATTCTGAGACTCGGGGCTGGGGGAGAGTACAGAAAGATGCCACGCCACTAGGACTCTGGCTCTGCACATGTCCTTGGTTTGTCACGTGAGCAGGCCAGCAAGCAAGTGCGCAAAGAAGGTTGAAGTGAGTCATTTTCAGTAGGTCAAAAACAATGGGTAAGAGCGAGAATCAAATGAAAGGTGGAAAACATACAAAATAAAAAAAACTCTGTAAACTTTTCAAAGGTTGAGGTACCTGCATCCTAATTTGAATAACTCAGTAAATATTGATATAGCCTCTGTGTCTTCTGTTTTTCCAGGATCACCGTTTTTCTCCAACATCCAACTGAAATGATCTGACCCCCCAATCTCTCACGCTCTGCAGTAAGTCTAGTGACCTTTGCAGCACGTGGACCTCTGTCTGAGAAGGCTTCCGTCCGGGTTATTTCCACTCAGCATTCTGGATCCGGACCCGTCTCTCAACCTCCACTCCCTGTCTTGCCTCCTGGGATACTTGACCTTCTTATCTTCCCTCTTCAACCCAAAGACTGGCCCAACCCCTCTTCTTTTATTCTTTAATGTACCACTGACACAGGGTGTGTAATGTAATTTTACTGAGGTCTGGGGCAAAATCATCCAGAGGGGCATTTATAGCGCAGAGTAGAACAGGAAATGCTGGCTTTGTTTTTCCTTAGCCCTTCCCAGGTTAAGTGTTCCCCTGTCCGTTTTCTGACCAATCTTTGAAATGAGAGGGGCACACCTTTTGACACTTTCTCTTTGTTCCCCAAATGTAGTCTGGGATTACTAAAACTTGCTCTCTAGTTATTAAGAGGAGAAAAGTGAGATGTGGAATAAGTCTAATGATAGCCCTTCTATTATAGTTCGCTTCATTTTGTGTTCTATATTCCCACTCCACCAACTACCTATTTTTCGAATTTTTGTGATACAAGTGTATTTTAAGGCTTTTACATGAATTATCTCATTTAATCCTTACATTATCCCCATGGTGTAAATTTCATATTACAAACCTCATTTTACAGAAGGGGAAACTGACTAACCTAGGGACATTAGTTTCATATGAGACCCTGGTTTTCTATGAGACCCTCTATATGCCTCTAACTTTGCTGCTCACTTTAGGATAATCTCATTCAATTGAACAAACACTAATTAGGAACCCATGATGTTGTAGCTACTGAACTTGGCATTGGACATTCAGCCATGAACGAAGTGGGCCTTAGTTACTATCCTTGTGTGGCTTCTAGGCTAGAAGGCATAAAAATATTTGGACATGTATGATTCTGTGGGTAGCCCATATTGTCACAGAGGGCAGAGCGCTGAGTCCTCCTGTGGCTGACAGGATAAGGGGGCAGCTTCAGGGTGTTCGGGCAGTGAGCCCGGTGCTGAAAAATCCAAACTGACTGACTTAGGACTCTGAGTTCTTAAGGAGGCTGCATGGAGGGCCTGTGAGTACAATGTGGTAACCACTGTGAGTGAGAAGGGTTCAGGGCGGCTGAGAGCACAGTGGAGGAGACATCAGAGTGTGGGGCCAATACACACTACAGAACTTATTAAAAACAAAACAAAACCCCACAACATTTCTAAGCTTCTAGACAGAAGCGGACCAGCTAGTATCCTTCGGTAGACTGGGCTGAGAACGGGTTCACACCTCTTCCTTCCCTCCTCGCCCTGCCACAGTCTCTGTGGGTCCAGGGCCCTCCCCACTCATTGCTGCCAGTCTTGTCATTGAAATACCTTGGCCCATGGAATGTGTGGAGCAGTGACAGTGGGCCAGTCCCAAGCCCAGGTCTTCAGATGCCTTAAGTGTTTCCTGTCACCCCCGTCTCGTACTTCTGCCACCACTGTGGGAAGGATATGTAAGGCGGCGGCTGCTGCTCCCAGAACAAGGAGACAGGAGGAGCAAAGCTGGGCTCGGCGCTCAC
>PVKM010036223.1:0-14885 GCA_004027735.1 Carollia perspicillata
GTCTTGCATCCAATGGAGAGCACTCTGAAGGTGGCTGAAGGTGAAACAGGTAAGAATAAGTGCACAATTTTTCATAGGTAAATTCCAGGTTTTTTGGTCCCTCTTTGTACATCTCCTTAGTCACACGTTGGAGGGACAGCATCCCGCACCAGCCACGCACTTGGGACCATTCACCATGGACCCAGTTAGCCTAACCCACAAGCAAGGACGGGCCAGCCTCCTGCCCCCACGTATCTGTTGCTGAAGGGATATCGGGCCTCCCCTGGGAACCCCCAGCTGCCCCTTCCCCACGCGGCCCACGTGGCCCCAGTGACCAGCCTCCCTCGGGGTGCTCTGAGGGTGTCCCTGATGCCTAGCTGTGCACGGTTAGCTGTGGAGTAGATGAGTGAGTGGGCGAGTGAATGAATGAACGGATGTCAATTTAACAAATGCTGTGAGCCCTCCCCCGCGGCACCGCAGGGCACGTGGACTAGCGTTTGACTTTGGAAGCCAAGCGTTAATGGGCTGTGCAAACACCACTGTGGCCCCCTCGGAGGCTGGGACGAGAAGAGGTGCTCCCGCGTGCCTTCCCCCGTCCCATGAATGTCCAAGTGTCACCTGGAGGGCCCGCTCAGGCGCTCGCTCGCTGCCGAAAACAAATGATCGGCAGCGCCCCTGCCCAGCAGTCGAGAAGTGGCGAGGAAAGAACAGGGTTGCAATGTACTATGTGGCTGTTTAAAATGATGCTTATACGGTGCTCTCCATAGCAGGAGAACTTCCTTCAATCTAATGTTAGCAGGAAACAAAACACTCTTGCCATCGAATGCTACATGAAGACTACTGGGGCGAAGGCACTCTTTAAAAATCAGAGAACTCTAATACGACACCGGAAGAAAACCGCAAGGACGCTGTCTGTGGCTGACGCGTTGATGAGGCCGTTTCCCCTTTCTGCTTCCTGTACCGACCAGGTTTTCTAAAGTGAGCGTTTTTCAATTTTATTATGTGCAGACATCACAACACTTTTCCCTTACCTAGAGGGGACCTAGAGCCACCCCCACAGGCCAGCTGAGAACTGCTGTTTTCGGTCTCCCTGAAGAGGGGGACGTGTGACATCTGTGTGTCCAGGGGCTGTCCCGCATCTGGAGGGCTGTGGGGTCTGAGCTGCAGAGGGCCCAGCCCCCCGCCCCCGGTGGCCACCCCTCCCAAGACTGAGGGCTGAGCTAGTTCCCGGATGAGTGGGTCCGTGGTGAGACAGAGACTGGGCTCCCACATCTGCTCTTTCTGTTAATCATTCAGACCCGTGCGCCTCACTGCCTCCTGTGTTACATTTCCAAAGTGTTTTAAAATCAATAACTAATTTATATACGGGCTCTGAGAAAGAGGTGTTATTTTTCATCTCATTAAAATGCAACTGGAGCGCCAGCCATGGCAGGCGCGGGGACTCAGCCCTGGGTGTGGGCCCTGGGACGCAGTGGCGGGGGTGAGCACAGTCTCCAGACCCTTGGGGGCGGGGGGAGGAGGAAGGCAGCCGAGCAGGAAGTCACAGGCGCTGGACCCAAGAGCAAAGCCACCTCGGTCACAGGAAAGTTGGGACCGTTCTGAGCTCCCACTGGGAGATTTCGTCGTGCACCACGGTGAGAACTCACTCCTGGGAGTCCGGTAACCGGCTGTAACTGTATGTGGCAGCATGTGTAGGAAGGGTTTTCCAGGGGTCCCGCTGGAAGTCCCACAGACACCCGCAGTGTGTGGCCACCACTACAAACGTGCCCCCGCACATGCCCTCTCGGAGGCATGCCCAGGGAAACCACCGCCAACTCCTGCGCTGCCTGTACCGTTGCCTTTTTAAGAGAACACACGAAGGTTTTATTTAACGACACCTGAAACACAGCTGCCATGGGGACAAAATCCCTTTCAAGTTGTTCAGTGAAACATTCGACGTTGCGGTTCCCACGGATGGTAAAAATTTCCATCATGGCGCTCTTTAGCACCGAAAGCACAGGAATCATCCACACGCCCCCGCCGCGTCCACGGCACACTTGCTCTGGCTGGCCGGCGTTTCTGAAATGCAGCGACTGAACGTGGGCGCCGCATCCTCTTTCTCCCTCAAGCCCCGCACACTCAGCTCCCGTGGCGCCTCCTCTCACGCCCAGGGGCAGCGAAGTCTCGGTCCTCCGCCTTCTTCCCCAGCCCCTGGCTCTCCCGACACTCCCTGTGCCGTCCCCACCCATCGCCACCCGTCTACATCGCGTGGCAGGGCCATCCCCACACGAGGCTCTGGGAAGAGGAGACGAAGGAACAGTGTTCAGGAGACAGACAGTGAGACCACCAGGTGGACATACAAGGTAGGAGGGAGAGGGTGAAAGATCATTCCAGAAAGGTGGAAGGGGGCCGCTTTTGAAGGCCCCGGAATGCAATGCTAAGACACTTTACATCACCCTGCAGGTAATGGGGGGCCAGGCAGGGATGGTTTCCAAGCAGAGGAGAAAGGTGATCGGAGGCTGGATCTTGGAGGGTCTTGCAGGAGGGTGAGAACTGGAAAAAGCACCCCACCCCTCCGGGCCCATTTGAGCCCCCTCCTCATGTTAATTCTCTGCCTATTTAGGGAGGCTCCCTTCTACCCGTGACCCAGCGTCTCTGTCCTCGCTCGTCTGCCAGCACCTTGCAGGCAGGGTGTGTGCCTGACGCACCTCCCCCGTTCGCACCTGGGCTGTCATCAGCACAGGTGATCTCTCTGCCTGATCTCAAATGGCCTGTTTCAGAAGAGACTCAGGGCCAGTTGCTGGCGGTGAAGAAATTAGAAGAACGTATGGATGAAGGAGCAAACGAAGGAGCAGATGAATGCTTGAGGGGACGCCAGCTTCCACTGCCCAGTGGGGGGCGCTGGGGCTGGCTGTGCACCTGGAAACCGCTGGGCATTGCAGGTTGGAGGAGGGGGGATTCCTGGACCTCGGCCCACCTGCCACTGGGCGCCGGCCTGGCCTGTCTCTCGCACTAAGGTTCCTGGTGTTCTCACGGTCCCCTGGGGACCCCTGCACCCTCCTCAGCTCATCACTAAAGGATTGTGACATTTTCCAAGACCAGCCTATGAGGAGATTGTTAGGGCAGAAGGGCCGCACCCTCGTCACATTGCTTGGCTTGACCAAAGTCCTCCAAGCAACAGAGACTCATGTGGCTCAGACCCACTGACCAGGGTCTGCTGAGATGCAGGGCTCTGTCCCAGGAGAACACCCACATACACCCCAAGTCTCCCCCATGCCCCACACCTGGCTGGGTCTGCTCTGCCCCTTGCCGTTCCTGGGTGAATGCACCACTTCCCCCACCCCCACACAAATATGACCAAGGAAACTGCCCTGGAAGAAATGCGATGTGTGTTAGAAAGATAAGTAGATGCTGGGTCTCTGAGACGTACATATTTTTAAAAAATGGCCTGTCCTCAAGGGTCTTTATTTATGATACTGAAAAGCTAGCTGCTTGGGAAGCTGTAATAACTTTAACTACAGCATGAAGGAAGGTAACATGTAGCGCGATTTGCTTGCCATTATGTTATTTGTGCTGTTTAGATATAAAATTTCAGAATCAGATGTTTTATGGGAAAGCATTGCAATTCTGAAAATGTGACTGAACTTTTTCCTAAGTATATTAAAAATGGAACAGCTTGTGAGCATACAGAATGGAAAACAAAGTTTATGAGGCAGGAGATACCTACAAATATCAACAGAAATTGAACAGAACTGTGTCAAAGTCTGAGTTGTGTATGTCACACTCAGAAAAGCGCTGGCCTGCAAACACACACAGTTCACACAGTGGGCGGCACTGAGCCCGTTCACTGGTGGGTAAAATGATGTAACCGGAGGGACACTCAGGACCGCCAGGTCCAGCCAGCCAGGCTGCACCCTGAACAGCCCCAGGAGCCCCTTTCACACAGAGAGAGACACGCCCGCTGGCGTTGCTGAGTGTAAGACAGTGCTTCTCAGGGGGTGAGCCGAGGGACTTTCAAAGCACACGACACCTGACCATTTTGTCAGGGGCTCTGCCCTTTTTTCCCCTAGACTGTCAAATAAAAAAGTGACAACAGCCAACATAATAGCTGTCTGGTGTGAACGAGTCAAAATTATACCTATTTTCTAATGGATTGACAAAAAAAGTGCACATTTGGAGTGCCACAGAGTGTGAGCACTGGCTTAGACGCACCATGAGACGACAGAGGGTGGAAGTCACTGCTGCGCAGGGCTCTCTGTGTGCCGTCGCCTTGACGGAGAAGCAGGAGCCACCGGTGGCCCTCACAGAACACAGCCAAGGGGGACAGCAAACACGGGCTCTCATCAAGGGCTCCCCAAGCCCTCGAGCACCGCGGGGGGAAGGTGAGGGGCCGCCAATAAGACCCCACTCTCAGAGGAGGGTGAATGGGCGAGTGAAGCTGCCTGGCTTTGTTAATCACACACTTTTAGACAATTGGACTACATAAGTCAGCTATACAACTTACTTTGATCAATTACTTTCATTTCCATATATGTATGGTTATGTGATTTCTTTTTGTGATTACTATGACTACTAAACCCAAACTCTGCCCCGTAACCCTAGAGATCATCAGTAGCTAGGTTACTGTACCCAAACTCTGCCCCACAGCCCTGGATTTCCACAGCATCAACAGTGGCTAGGTTACTACGGGGGAGGGGGGGTGCAAATGGTGCAGCCACTGAGGAAGACAGGGTAGGGTCTTCAAAAAATTAAAACCAGAACTGCTAGCAATTCCACTTTTGGGCATTTATCCCAAAAGTGGAGGAAAGAACACTGCTCTCCCTTTGAGGAAAGAACGCTGCACCAGGACCCAGAATCCATCCGTGAGCATCATGAACAGTGGTGGGGCTGGGCCCTTTCTCATCCCGCGTGGGGGGTTTTATAACTGAAAAAAGAGCAGCAATAGAAAAGATCTCCCCGAGTGTGAGGTGAACGGGAGCCAGCATCAAAGGAGTTGTGGACGGGACAGAGCCCGTGAAGCCAACATGAGCACTGCGCCCAGATTGTGCGGTGGGGGCACAGCCCCCAGAACAGCACCGACCTGGGCTAGGGTGACCGAGAACGCAGCTGCAAGGAAGTCGCTGCCCTTTTTCCCTCTAGCCTGCTCCGCTTACTCCGAAACCACTTCTCCGTTCAAAGGAGATTCAATGCGAGAGAAGCTACACACACACCACGTCATTCCAAACACCCTCGGCTCACCTTTAACAAGGACGATGGGTTGAAGAGCTGGTGCCTGCAGCCAGGAGTGGGCGGCGGCAGGCAAACGCCGAGTGTGGAGCCACCGCCTCCCTGAAAAATGGCCCGTCAGCCTGACGCACGAAAGGGAGGCCGCCAGCCCGCGTGACCACGCTCTGGTTGCTGTCTGACGTGAAGGCACAAAGCAGAAAACGAGGCTTGGGGAAAACGCACTTAGACTGTCAGGTTTGTGCGGATTCTGGGAGTCTTGTCCCCTCGGGAGGGGCCAGAGGGACCAATGCAGGCTGAGGATGCGCCTCGGATCTTTTCATATGTCCTCCTCCTGTGGCTTTTTCTAGGAAGAAGATTCAGAGGGGACATGACCCTCAGGCATCTAAGAACCACTGGATAGATGCGCTTGTATCTGCAGTGGCCAATAGAACTTTCTGGAAGGCTAAATATTTTATATTGGTGCTGTGCAAAATGGCAGCGATGAGCCACAGGTGCCTACCAAGCACAGGAAACGTGGCTAGTGCAACTGACCAACTGACTTTTCTATTTTATATGGGTTTAGTTCATTTAAATGTAAAAAGGCGAATTACAGAGAAACAGAACAGACTGGGCTTGCCAGGGCGGGGGCTGGGAGGGGGCTGACAGTAAGGAGCAGCAGGAGGGGACGGATGCCTGGCAGTGGTGGGCTCTGCGCCTTTGCCAAAGCTCTTGGAACCGCACGTGAAAAGTAGTGACTCACGGCATGTGAATTAACCATGACCTTTTAACAGGCGCTGGCGAGGGGCACGTGCCAGCCCGGACCATCCATCACTTACAGGACCTCTGGGCACACCGTGCACATGTCGGTGCCATGTATGGACTTTCCCGACTCACAGGGTCACGGGCTCGGGACCACAGCCAGGACCAAGCGCGAGGCCCCCGTGGTCAGGCGACCTGCCGAGTGGAGCGAGGTGACCCGGTCCCACTCCCTCGGTCTCTGCTGCGCAGACACAGCCCTCCCCAGCCAAAGTGCAGTCAGACAGCCATGCTGTCACTAATCTAACACCACCGTCCCAGGTTCCAGTCTCCGACCTCGGACTGACGTCCAGCTCATGCTAACCCTTCCAGACACAGCTCCATGTGCCCACTGCGCAGCTGAGAACAACCACAGCTGATTCTCTCACAGAGGCCGGAGGTCTGGAGCCGAGGTGTCGGCAAGATCAGTGTGGTCTTGGGTGCTCAGAGGAGGGATCTAGCCTGGGACCCTCTTCGGGCTTCTGGTGGCTTCAGGACACCCTCAGCATCCGCTGGCTGGTGGTGGCCACACTTGCATCTACGCGGGCATCTTCCCTCCTCAAGTGACAGTTCCCTGTCCGGGCCTCTCTCTCTGGATCCCCATGCCCGCCCCCGCTCTTAGAAGGACTCAGACACAGGACCGGGCCCACTGCAACCCAGAGTGGACTCATCTTCACTTAGTTACCCCTTCAAAGGCCCTACTTCCAAAAAAGGTCACATTCCCAGGTACCAGGATGTGAATGCATCTTCGGGGGGACATAATTCAACCCAGAGGACGCCCTAACCATCGTCGGGATGGGGTCCTGTTCCCAAGGTGGACCATTCCAGACCTGATGTGGCTTCCCCTCTGATTACCTTTATCTCGTGTGTGTGTTTTCACTGTGACGCCAGTGTCCTGTTTGTGGACAAGGGAGAGGCACCTGGCCAGTGTCCGCCTTCCCTGAACTCTTAACATCCAGGAGCACCTTGCCTTCATTACCCAAAGGGCAGACCCCGGGGGCAGAGACATGGCATCTCCACGTCGGTGCCCTGGAGCCGACTGGCAGAACTCAGGGCATGTGGACGTTCTCACTGGTGAAATGCAGTAGCTAAGGGGCACTGGATGTGGCTCTAAAGTACGTCTCTTATCACAGGGGACACTGGGTGAGCCACTCCACGTACAGGCCCTGCTTTCCCCCTCAGTCCGTGTGAATGTGACACCTTCCTCTCGGGCTGGGTGGATCTCTGAATGAAACATATTAGGAGCTAACCAATAAACGCTACTTTCCAAGTCTTCCCCTTTTTGACTGTTTTCCTTTCACTTTTCTACCCACACAGGGGCCTTATAATATGCAAATAACTTCTAATCAATATAAAAATCAAGACAAGTATGAAGGATAAATGAAAAAATCAGTAATTCCCTCACCCAGAGATAATCATTACTTAAATGTTTATGTTACTTCCTTCCAGTCCTTTTAAATGTGTGTTTACACGCACTATTTCTGCAAAATCGGTTTCGTTCTGTACATATTTGTTTTGTAGCTGCTCTCACTTAACCAGGCAGTACGTTTTCCTGTTTGATTAAACGGTCTTCAGAGCGTGGTTCCCAATAGCCGCAGAGAGACCCATCATGGAAGTAACGCATCTCTTTAATTAATCGTCCGCCGTTTTGCCGCTCCCCGTTTTCCACTCTTTTCAACCACAAAGTGAGAACCAGTCTTATGGATAAAACGCTGTGCCCCTCTCTGATGACTCCTTTTAGGAAAGTGACAAGAGGTAGAGTGACTTCGCTCCACTCCCTAAATGCCCTTTCCTTCCTCCCGCTCTCCTCCCTCCTCGTCCTCTGTGAGGGTCACCTCCCCTCTCTGTTGCACGGGGACTGCAGATGCCACCAGAAGAGAATGTTCAGACCCCAGCGCCTGCCTCTCCCTGCACCTTCCTGCTCTCAGGCCTCCCCCTGTACGGCGGGCAGCGCGGGGGCCCTCCCCCGCCCAGGTCCGGGCACAGATGCTGCCCCCGGAACACCCCCCTCCCTCTCCTGCCTCTGCAGAGCACTCCTAGATCCTCACCCCACACGGGCAGGCAGACGCCTCCGCTGCACCCGTTGCCTGTGACTGCTGTAACAAGTTAGAACAAGTCACAACAAGTCAGTGGCTTAAAGCAACGCATTTCTTATCTTACAGTCCTAAAGGCCAGAAGTCCGATATGAGTTTCACAGGACTGCAATCAAGGTCTCAGCCAGGTTGCATTCCCCTGGAGTCTCTGGGGCAGAAGCCGTCCCTTCCCTTTTCCAGCTCCTATACAGACCACCCGCATGCCTTGGCTCCTGGCCCCTTTCGCCATCATGTATCATGTTCAAGTCTCGCTCTAATCTCTGTCTGACTCTGACCCTCCTGCATCTCCCTTAGGAAGACCCTTGTGATAATACTGGCCCACTCAGATCACTCAGGATAATACGCCCATCTCCCCATCCTCAACACCGTCATGTCGGCAATGGCACCGTTTGCCGTGGGAGGGGATGTCCTCATAGGGTCTGGGATGTCTGTGTGGACATCGCTAGGAGACCATTTTCCTGCCACCTACATCTGTTGCTTTTTCTCCCAGAACCCAGTCCAGTGGGCCCCTTGTGGCCCTGTGGTCTCCTCTGGCCACAATCTCCACAGCACCACATCCAGGGGTCAAGCTTCTGTCCTGCCACTCCCTGGTGTCCCACCAACACATGATCACCTGATCATCATTTCCTCCACGGAGCTCCTTGTGCAGCTTTCTAGGGTGCCAGGTTCCTTGGTTTTCTGATTATGGCATTGGCGGCTCCTTCTCCATCTCTTGCTGAACCCTGCCCCTCCCCTTGACTACATGAACTCCCAGGACTCGCTTCTCCCTCCGCACTGGCTCCCTGCGTGGCCTCATCTGGTCCCATGGCATTGCACATGGCCAACTCACTGATGACCTGCACTCCTATTCCCCATCTCTCCTCAGGGCTCCCAGACTCGGACAACCCCCTTGGTGGACAGGCCTCTCCGCTGGCCACACCCAAGACTGCAACTTGAGGTGCCTCCGCCCTTACCTGTTCACGTGCGCTTCCCTCTGTGGCACACAGCACCACATGTGCAAATGCTCAGGCAAAAGCACGGATGTGTGTGATTCCTGCTCCTTCCCTCAACACCAACCTCCCATCCATCAGCAAGTCCTCAAGGAACTTGCTGACCCTTCACTCCCAAAGCACGGTGACACCATCCCTTACTGCAGGTGCCTCCAGGTGACCTGGATGACTGCCACCCCTGTCCCGGTCCTATGCTGTAGTCTGTCTCCCATGTAGAAGCTGGAACAATTTCTAAAATGTTACAGAGAGGGACGTCATGTTCGAGGCCAAACCCCCCTAGGAGAGCTTGTGTGCAAGACCAGGGCGGCCACAGCAGATCTCAGCCATGTAACAGGGTTAAGGGCTTTGCTGATGGCCAGTGAGTGGGTGGACGAGACAGGGCAGCGCAGGTGCTATGGGCAGCGGTGCTGCGACAGGCAGTAAGCCAGGAGACAGGTGGTGAAGGAGTGAACCCAGGTTCCTCAGAGGGGCCTGGGCTTCGTGTTCAGTGGGCACAGGGCTTCAGTTTGGGAAGATGAAGCGTTCTGGGGGGTTAGACAACGTGAGCATGAGGTGTGTCTGGAAAACATCCAGCCATATATGGTTTGTGCGACGTCGATGTAACCCAGCAGCGAAGGAGAGAGGGCTGCAACGCACATGCATGAACAATGACGACTTCACTGTACTAGTCAGTGGGAGTGGTAGACGCCGTTGAGTGAGCATGTGCACTGTGTGGTTATCACATTCAAAATGACTGAGCGAGCAGAGCAATGAATTTGTGCCCAATTTTGCATTAAGCTTGAACATTCTTTCACAAAAACTATTCAGATAATTCAGAAGTCTGCAGCTATGGGTAACTGGTGATTGGCAGCTTCATCACGACAACACGCCCGCTCATGCATCACATCTTGTGCAGAGTTTTTGGTGAAACATCAAATCACCCAGGTGAGTCAGCCCCTCACACCCCAGATTTGGTGCCCTGTGACTTCTGGCTTTTCCCACGGCTAAAGTCACCTTTGAAAGGGAAGAGATTTCAGCCTGCCGATGAGATTCATCAAAGTAGGATGGCGCAGCTGATGGGGACTGGGAGGGAGAACTGGGTGGGGTCCCGAGGGGCCTGCTCTGAAGAGGACTCAGGCGTCATTGTCCCGTGTACAGTGTTTCTTCTCTCTTGTGTCTTCTTTAATGAACCCTATTTTTCATAGCGCACAGCTGGATACTTTCTGGACAGACCTGGCCTATTTACCACCACTGAACTGTATGCTTACGACGGTAGATTTTATGTTGTGTGTAATTTACTACTATTCAAAAACACTATTTTTTTAAAAACAGCAAAACAGTCTGTCCTCCGAAAAGTCTCCCTCGAGCACCCATGGTGATGATCGCGGTCCCGTGGACACACTGACCGTGGTGACCACATAACGAGCCACAGGGGTGCTCCCATCGGCAAAGGGGGGGCCTCCTGAGGGTCTCTGTGGCCCCAGCCCATGCACAGCTGCAGACACATGGCTGGGGCTAAACCAACCTTTGCTGGCCCATCGGGACCCTAAGTGGGACGTCACCCTCCCACTGCTCGGGCCTTCCCCTGCTCTCCGATGTGATCACAGGTACTTGCAGACCCCGCCAGGTGCTCTAACAGCTGACAAGCCATTCATAAGGAACCGGCTCAACAGACTGAACACTTGCTCCTTGAAAAATGGAGACAAATAAGAAAATGTTGAGCATCCTGAAGCAACTGGATGATTTACAGGGACGTTAACGAGAGCCGAGCCCTGCCAGCTCGACTTCTCGTTGTTGGCATCCGGTTCACCTCCGCAGCCTCCCTCCCCTTATCGGGACCTGCAATCCACCTGTGCATAAATATTACAGCAGCGCATGGCCGGGGGTGTCGGGATGTCAGCCGCCGCGATAAAAGTGCCTGTCAAAGGATCGTGGGGGCGCGTCACAGTGAAAGATGGGCTGGAGACAGGTGGTGAGTGTTAATTAAAGGGCTGGGCTTGGGGTCCAAGCACAAAGGCAGCCTAGGAAGGAGGGGGGAGGAGGGAGAGGGAGGAGGGGGGAGGGAGGAGGGAGGAGGGGCCGCAGGCCCGCTAGGTCAGGCCAGGACCTGTCCCTGGGCCTCTGGGCATCCTCCTGAGCTGTCTGCCACTCCCCTGCTTGGGTGTGGGGCTCAGGGCTGAAGCGCAACTGGGCTCCAACACAAGGCACAGAACGTTTTCACAGTCCCCAGCCTTTTCACTGCCTCGTCCCCAACCCCACAGCCAGCCTCTGGCCTTGGCCTGGGTACAAAGAGACAACAGCGGGATGGTGCCTGTGCCCCAAAGAGGGGTGAGTTGTAAAGCCAGAGACATGGAAGAAGAGGGGTCCTCAGTGGGCACTGGGTGAAAGGGCTCGGGGTAGATTGGAAATGAGTATCTCCGAGGCCAGGTTACCCGAGGGACTAACATGATTCATACATGGCCTCCGGCAGGGGCAGGTGGCAGGTGAGACTTTGAAGGGGTCCGAAAGCAAACAAAAGCATGCACCCAGCGAAGTGGCTGTGCGGCTGTGCAGTTGGGACGTGCTGCTCTCATTGCTCAGGGGTCGGGGCGGGGCGGGGGAAGAACGCAATAGACAAGGAAGGATGGCCCACGTCGCTCAATGGAACCGCGCAGGGCTCTGCCCCAGGGGTAGGATGTGCCTTTGGACACAGTTGGCCCTCTCAGACTCCGCCACCCGAACCCTTCTCCTTAACGTCCCGATTTTAAAACCCTCGTGCACTTTGTTATATGTTGGCTTCTAGCCAGGGGAACACAGCATTGTTCACGCTATACTCGACACTCATAATCAGCCTCTCCATGTCACCGTGTTTCAGTGACCTAAGGGTGGGGGTCTAATGGAGTCACGACCCCATTACTCCCTGTGGGACATCTTGCTGGAGGACACGCCACCCCCGAACTGTTGTCGTGCGGCCAGTCATGGTGCCGGCAGCCAGAGATCCCTTGGGAAGGGTCCTAGCTCTTTCCTGGTCTCTTGCCTCAGCCCCCACCTGTTCTGTCAGCCCCTCCCCTCCCTGCCCACTCAGCCCCTCATCACAGGCTCCAGTCAACATCTTTCACCCAGCCTTCCCGCTGCAGCCCCCGCCTCTGTCCTAATGCACAAATGTGGCCACACTGACAAGCCCTCTGCTGCGGGGGGGCACCTGCAGGGAGCTTTTGCATGGATACTGACACAGCCATGACCTTCACTGGTCTGTCCTCACTACCCACCTCGGCACCTGTCCAGGTTCATTTCATGGCTCCTCCCCTTCCATCTCCCCCCACCTCCCAGCCATGCTCCACCACCGCCTTCCTGCCTTCCTGCCTTCCTAGCTTTACCCCAACTCATGTTTTCCTGGTATGGGAACAAACTCATGTGAGCAAAGTTCCTGAGAGGTGATTGTACAAATCAGAACAGCCCATGTGCTCATTAGCATCAAAAAATAACATGCTGCCCTGGCTGGTGTGGCTCAGTGGATTGAGCATTGGCCTACAAACCAAAGTGTCACCAGTTCGATTCCCAGTCAGGGCATATGCCTGGGTTTCGGGCCAGGTGCCCAGCTGGGGGTATGTGAAGGGCAACTGATTGATGTTTCTCTCCCACATCGATGCTTCCCTCCCTCTCTTTCTCTTCCCCTCTCTCTAAATATAAATACAATCTTTAAAAAAAACCCACTAAGTAGCCTGTGGTGCTCATTTATGGATCAGCGCAGGAAGTAAAGGGCCCTGGGGAGCACGGACCCCAGCAAAGGCTGCTGGTGGGGTGACCCTAAGCTTAGGGCCAAGGGACTGTGTTGGCCAGTGCCCCTGTCCCTATTGTAAGGTGGGCCGTAACCCGCTCACCAGAAACTTGGGTGTGAACGGACCCAACCCTGCTCTCTGCCGGCGCCTCTTCGAGGCCCTCTCCCTTCCTCCAACTGAACACAGGGGATCAGGTTAAGACTTTTCAAAAGAACACCCACAGCAGCTGATAGCACAGCCTGGGCGTCCCCCAAAGCAGATGCCATGACAGAGATTTGAGTGAAGACAGTGTTTGGGAAGGGGATCCCAGGAAGCACAAGGGGAGACGAGGTGAGGGAGCTCAGGAGGGGAGGAAACCTGGTGAAGGTTCATTCACGAGCAGGGTGCCCCCGGGCCCCGTGGTGTCTGCGATGGGGGCGGCTCACCCGTGGCGGCATCTGCTCCCTGCTCCACCTCCAATTCGTGCCCCTGTGCTCCTGGCCGAGCTTCCAGGGGGAAGGGAAAGAAGCTGGAGCTCCAGGCGGGCAGCTACCAGGCGCTCTCCGGCTTTGGGGAGACGTGCCAGCCGGGGATTCTCAGACTCCTGCAGCCACTCGTTCGTAATCGCCTCGACTGCTCCACAAAAGGTGAACTGTCTGGCACTTGACTCTCTCTCATTCCCCTGAGGACTGACCTCCCAGTGACCTCTGTTCGAGCCTCGACCCCCAAAGGCCTGGCCCCACAGTATTCAGCCCAAGAATTCAATCACAAGAATAAAATGACATTCTGTGAAAAGATTGTTCTTTCCATAATAATTTCCATTCACTGTGGACTATAAATGATTTATAACTTGATTTCCCCCATCTGTCACAAAATATGAATTTTTGGTTCATTTTAAAGATTAATTTTTAAACTTAAGCCAGCTCCTAAAACACTAGAGTGATATTTAAAATAATCTTTCAGTTCATTTCTATTTTAATACAGAGATTAACAAGCCTACTCAAGATTTAAAACTTTATCCTTTTACTCAATTAATATCTTAGAATTAACATTTATGATTGATATTAATGAGAACTTTTAAAATTATTAATTGTTGGGAGATCTGGACAGCTACATGCAAAAAAATGAAACTCAGCCACCAACTTACACCACACATAACAATAAACTTAAGATAGATAAATGATGTAAATATAAGTCATGACACCCTAAAAGCCCTGGAGCAGAACACAGGCGGGAAAATCTCAGATATTCCACACAGCAGTATTTTCACCGATACCTCCCCTAGAGCAAGGGACATACAGGAAAGAATAAACAAATGGGACTTCATCAAATTAAAAAGCTTCTGCACAGCTAAAGAAAACAGCAAAATGAAAAGGGGACCAGCCGTATGGGAAAATATATTTGCATATTTGCCCATGATACCTTGGGCAAGGGTTTGATCTCCAAAATATATAAAGAATGCATGTGACTTCATACTGGGAAGACAAACAAACCAATTAAAAAATGGATAGAGGAGCTGAACAGCCACTTCTCCAGTGAGGACACACAGAGGCCCCGAGACAAATGAAAGGATGCTCGGTACCACTAACTGTCAGAGATGCGAATTAAAGCCACAGAGAGATACCACCTCACACTGGGCAGAATGGCCATCATAATCAAATCAACAAACAACAAGTGCTGGCGAGGTTGTGGAGAAAAGGGGACACTAGTGCACCGTTGGTGGGAATGCAAACTGGTGCAGCCACTGTGGAAAACGGTATGGAATTTTCTAAGAAAACTGAAAATGGAACTGCCTTTTGACCCGGCAATTCCACTGCTGGGATTATACCCCAAGAACCCTGAAACACCAATCCAAAAGAACCTATGCACCCCAATGTTCAGAGCAGCCCAGTTTACGGTAGTCAAGTGCTGGAAACAGCCTAGGTGCCCATCAGCAAATGAGTGGATCCCAAAACTGTGGTACATGTACACAATGGAATTCTATGCAGCAGAGAGAAAGAAGGAGCTCCTACCCTTCCTGGCAGCATGGATGGAACTGGAGAGCATTACGCTAAGTGAAATAAGCCAGGTGGTGAAAGACAAACATCATATGATCTCACCTATAAGTGGAACCTAATCAACAAAACAAA
>PVKM010036224.1:0-14880 GCA_004027735.1 Carollia perspicillata
ATTCAAAATTGTTAACAATCACACCTAAAACAAAAACTAAAGCAAACTAAGCAAACTAGTAGAACAGGAACAGAACCACAGAAATGGAGAACACATGGAGGGTTATCAACGGGGGAGTAGGAGGGAGAGAGAGGGGGAAAAGGTACAGGAAATAAGTGACATAAATGGTAGGTAGAAAATAGATAGGGGGAGGGTAAGAATAGTATAGGAAATGTAGAAGCCAAAGAACTTCTATGTACAATCCATGGAGATGAACTAAAGCAGGGGAATGTGGGTGGAAGGGGGTATGCAGGGTGGAGGAGAGTGAAGGGGGGGAAATGGGACAACTTTAACAGCATAACCAATAAAATATATTTTAAAAAAAGATCTGATCCTGCAGAGACTTTGAAGGTTGTTCAAGGAATCTGAAGTGAAGTATGTTGGAAAATGAGTGAAGGCTTTGTTGTGCCTTTTAAAAAAAAGAGACAGAAAGTGATTAGATATGATCTCTGTTTCAAAAGCATCATGCTGGTTTCTATGAGTAGAAAAGACAAAGTTGGTAAAGATGGGAGCAACGGTTACGTCTGCTGTAGTCCCCAGGCAAGAGGTGACAGTCACCTGGGGTAGGGTGTAACCATGGAAGTGGCAAAAGCAGTCCGGGAAAATTTGGGAAGTGAAGAGTACCTACCTTCTAGGCTGCCTCTGAGGAGAAACAGAAAAGTACTTCATATACTTTAAGCACCTGAAATAGTGTTTAGAATAGTACTTAGAACATTCTGAAGCACGCTTAGAATATTGTAAGGCCCTGAAAAGTTCTTAGAATAGCAGCTGGCATGCAGTTCAGTTTGAGCCATGGGAGCTAGGGTTGTCGCTCCTCTGTGGTCAAAGAACAGTCATTGTCCCTCGGGAGAAGTCGGTGCTTTGTTTTTTTGGCCACAGGGTTGTGAGTGAGCCTCATCCGCACACATTTCATTGCTACTAAGGGCTAGGGACTGTGAGAGAAGCAAAATTTAATGAAGTGTTAAAATTAAGTTAAAACAATTCCTGTTTTGCCAGAATTTTTTAAAACCGTTACCCTTGTTTCAATAGTCATCACAAGGAGATTAAGTCGAAACTATGGTGAGTATTAGACTTGGGCAGGAATTAAGGGCCTCGGCTCCTTCTCGGTCCTGGGCTGAATCATGTCAAGCTGTTATGTGTCTGCAGACCTTTTTCACATCAGCACAATATAGACCTTGATTTGTGGAGACAGGACCGAATTTGATGCATTTCAGCCTTGTCTAAATCCTTCTCTTTATGGGTCAGCTAGACATACTGTCAAACAAATGTCAAGTAAGCCAAATAGAGGCCAGGAGACTTTGCCAAGGGACAAACCCTGGACATGTTTCCCTTATTGAGGCTAAGGTCACAGGTGGGCAGTAGTGCCCCAACCTGTAGGTGTCCAGTACAAGGGTCACACTTGCATTCTCTGGGGGTCTAGTAGCTTGATCCACTGTGGTTAATGTGGACAATTCCATCAAGTCAGCACTATTATCCTCATTTATCAAGGAGGAAAGAAAGACTCAGAGAAAACGTGTGGGTCACTCAGCCAGGACATGACCCAACCTGACTCCACACTTTCTATTACTTTCATCAGCCAATGTAGAAGGAAATAATCAGAGGGAAAGAGAGTCCCCCTGTTGCTGGTGCTAAGGTAAGCAGCAGTAGTGTTGTCTTTGGCCCCTGTCAATTTCAGACATCACTTCCTGGCTAAATTGTTGTAAAAAGAGCTTGAAGATAGTCCTCCTTCTAGTGAAGTTTTCCCACCTGTTCCAATATATAATCTTGCCATTCATATAAAATACTTTTAACCTAAGAGACCCAAAATGTGATCAGGTTCAATGGTGAGATAGGGGACAGAGGATACCCCATATGTTTATTTTTAAAAATTAGTGAAGAGACATCACTTCTCGGCCTTTTGGCTAAGATCAAGTATAAAAATTAGTGAAGAGAGATTATTTAAAAAATATTCATAAATTAATTCTAAAATATCCAGTTTCCTTATAAACTTATTGCTCATTTTAAATACGCATTATAAAATAACATAAAAGACAAAAATGCAGCAAGCTGGGAAATCTACGTAGGTTAGCCTGGAAAACTAGATTCTGATTTTAAAACAAGAAGGTTTATGAACATCAGAGAGGTTCTGCAATAGAGGAGGGTCTCGGGTCCTGCAGATGAGGGTGATGTGCAGTGAATGACCAACATACTTCACACGAAGGTCACGTTCTCATCTATATGGCTGAACCTTTCTTCTGGTCCAGCATGGCAAGTAAATTTTCCAAAACAAGACAGTCCTTAAAGGGGTAGGATTTCTCTGTGTGTTAATTTGTTTTCAGGAACTCTTTCTCAGATCACTCAAGAGCAGAGATGAAGTCTTTTTAGAACAGTCCAACGAACCTACATAATCTAAGTCTGAAAAGTGGCAGAAAAGTAGGACCGGGCCCTCTTTCAGATGTTTAGACTTCTGTTTGCCGCCAATACCACCCGTGTCCACCACCAGGGCGCATGGTGAGAAGGCAGAGACAGAGGCAGCAAGCAGACAGGAACAGGCAGAAGACGGGAGAGAAGGATGGCACCCCAGCTTCCACTTACGAAAGGCACTTGCAGCAGAGTCAGAGAATGAGTCACGAGCCACAAGGAATCATGTCTCCCCAAAGAAGCACCCAGGTTAGATGTTCTCATCACCAATGACTTTCTGAACTGTGGTCCCAAAAGTCCTGTTTTTCCATGTTATAAAAGATTACTATCTACCATTTATAAGATGCCTACTACAAGCCAAGTTAGAGGGAGGTGAAATGCTGCATTGGTCCCTGGAGAGCAAACCTCAATCATGTCCTACTGAACAACTTGTGTAAGACTTGGAAGAAATTTTTGCTTCCCAGATGTCAGAGCCCAAGTGTGGGCTTGTATAACCTAAGGTGTATCTGATACTGCACCCCAGCAACTCCAGGATCCCCTCCCCCCTTGGCTGCCTATCCAGGTTTATATATTCTCTTGATCTGAGCCTAGGACCCCAGCCTCCATCCTGTCCCTTGGTCTTCGCCTGGGAGGCTCTTTCAGAAAGGCTGCCTGGCTTCTGATTTCCACCTCACTCCCAGGATTCTCTGAGGTCACGATGCGTGTATTGTGCTCAGCCCTGCCTGAGCCCTGTCCTCAGCCCAGGATCTCAGGAACGTAGTCTGCGCCTAGAACCCCTCCCCGATCCTGCTTGTGCAGAAAGGGAGCTCTGCCAGTATGGAGGGACAGGTCACAGACATCTGCATATGGCATGACCAAGGAAGTATATGCTGTTGGTTTTAAATTCCCTTCCACAGTGAATCTCCCTTCAGTCAAGGCTAAGCTAGAGCTGATTGTCTAATGTAAGATTGCATCTCTTAAAAACAGACTGAGTTTACAGAGTGTTAACGCTTTCATCATTTATTCAGTCCATTCTGGTGGTCTGCTGCACAGAATTAAATTTCAGAAATCACCAAATCCCCAGATTTTAACAAAACATTCTCAAATTGTAAGCGTGCGGAAAGATCCTAGTGTTTCTTATATAATAAATACAACTAAGGCCTCCTTACATAAACTTATAATAATAGCTTTTGTAAATTATTTTTGATGAACTGTGACTTTCCATAACAATCCATTATTCTAATTATTGTTTTGGAGTTAACAGTTTTTGTTGTTTGACAGCCCATGATGCTTACTGAAGCTAATGAATCCATAAGCCCATACAGCTAATATTGTATTTGGTTGTATTCTTTCCAGTGAGTAAAATTCTCTCCTTGTTCATACATAATTTTGGGCCATAAATGCAGCTGACTTTTGCTTCTACTTGTGTTTCTGGCCTTTACCTATTAATAGTTCACCTGCAGCAATTCCTTGTCCACCCGTCTTTTCTAGGTCCTCTGTCCCCAGCTCTGCTGAATATCAGAATGGTGAGAACAGGCCCTAACGTCCTGCCAGCCTTGCAACCTTGCAGCCTTGGTCCTGACTAATGGAAAAACACACGGGAAATTCCCATTTGGTCCCATCTGTTTAAATATTTAGCTTCCATAGGCTTCCACTCACGACTAACTCATTTTAGAAACTTATTTTTAATAATACAGACCATTTATTGGATACTGTGTGCCAGTCACTGTCACAACAAACCATCTACATACAGATGAGGGAACAGAGGGAAGCAAACTTGAGTAGCTGGTCACAGTGAGTGCAGGGGCTTCACACCCACCACACTAGGCGGCTTCTCCACAGTCGCTGAGCCAACTTCTCGCTTGATTATGCTGTGCCAAGGATCATGCTAAGGAGTTCTGTATGTATTTTTTAATATCGTTTAACACTCAAAATAAAATATGATTGTATAATCACTTCTATTTTATTGAGGTAGAAACCAAGATTCAGAAAGATGAAGCAACTTAGCCTTTTCCCATACATAATTTCATTTGGTTGATATATTCTTTTTTACTTTTTTATTTTTATTTATTTATCTTTAGAGGGGAAGGGAAGGAGAGAGGGAGAGAAATATCAATGTATGGTTGCCTCTTGTGCGTCCCCTGCTGGGAACTGGCCTGCAACCCAGGCATGTGCCCTGACTGGGAATTGAACCGCTATCGTTTGGCTCGCAGGCCCGCGCTCAATCCACTGAGCTATGCCAGCCAGGGCTGTGTGATATATTCTTAACCGTCACTGTTTCGTCCATTTGTGCCATCGTCTCTGTCCAAACAGAAAGGTCCACAAATACAAATTCAAATTTCTAAGCCTACTTCCAAAGTGGCAGCCAGTCACCAGGGGGTCGTTTCCCTGTGTATCCTGTACCGCCTACTTTGTTTTTCTCACTTGCTGATAACAGATAAAAATAAAAAAACTGAAATTTTGATAACAGATCGCAAGTCATGTCAAAACACTTTATTTCTACCTTTCTGACAATGCTGTCAAGTAAAAATGGTAATTATTTTGCTTTAGAGATAAGGATTTGGGTTTATTTGATATTTCATAGCTTGCCAAAGGCATCCAGTAAGAGGTAGAAATGAGGCCGTAACACAGACCTGCTCACTTCAAATTCTGGGCTCTTCTCAATAAACCGTGCTGCTTTACTTAGATTCATTGACCTTCACTATAGGCATGACTCACAGAACAATACTCACAGTCTTTTCTTAAATTTATTTTAATTTTTTTAACTTTTTAAATTGTTGTTCAAGTACAGTTGTCTCCATTTTCACCCCACCACTCCCCCGGCCCCAGCCATCCCCACCTCCCACCCTCAACCCTACCCGCTTTGGTTTTGTCCATGTGTCCTTTATAGATGTTCCTGAAACCCCTTCCCCCATTTTCTCCCATTACCCCCTCCCACCTCCCCTCTGGTTACTGTCAGTTTGTTCTTAACTTCAGTGTCTCTGGTTCTATTTTGCTTGCTTGTTTGGTTTGTTGATTAGGTTCCAGTTATAGGTGAGATCATGTGGTATTTGTCTTTCACTGTTTGGCTTATTTCACTTAGCATAATGCTCTCCAGTTCCAATACTCACAGTCTTCATTTATCTCCCAAATTCAACTACATGTCTATAGGAGACCATTCTTCGTGGCGTGGGCCCAGCTCCTAGTGGAAAGCAAGGTCTGACGCACAGGACCCACACCCATGGATAAGTTCTCCTGTGGGGTATCAGGCCTGCATTGTACCTAGGCCACTTTGAGACTTGCTTTTTGCTGAAACTCCCTCACCCTGAATGACTGGATTTAAAGTTGGTGTTTAAGAGTCTACTAGGAAATACGGCAGAAAAGAAATGTGCAGATAAACATCATGTCTTGATTGCCTTATGGTATCCACAGTAATAGCAAACCCATCTCTAATGCTTACTAGCAATGTGAGCCTGCACAAACATCTTAGTTTCCAAACCTCAGTTTCCTCATCTATTCAATGTGGATAATAATATACACCTCTGCCCTGGCTAGATGGCACAGTTGGTTGGGCATTGTCCCATACACCAAAAGGTTGCAAGTTCGATTCCCTGTCAGGGCACATATGAGAGGCAACCAAGGCAACCGATTGACGTTTCTCCCGTCGTGGATGTTTCTCTCTCTCTCTCCCTCTCTCTGTCTCTCCATTCCTCTCTCTAAAGTCAATAAACATATCTTTGGGTGAGGATTCAAAAAATAATAATAACATACACCTCATAGGGCTGGTAGTAGGCTGTTAAATGAGGTATTATATGGTGCTAGATAAATATTAGGTATTATTAGAAGTGTAAGGTTTATTCTCTCTGCCATTAAGTTGTAAGTAAGAAACCTTCGAGATTAAATAGGGAAAGCACTATCTTCCCTAATGCTCATACTTCACTGGAAAGAGACAAGGATGTCAAGCCTACACGAAGCAACTAGTGACCTGATCTTGGCTGTTCAGGGTACATGGTGAGTGGGACTGAAAGGTGGTTCTGTCAAAGACTGGACAAAGAAATCTGACTACTTTACTTGTGAATTGCCAAAGAAATTGAGGATCACAGAAAAGGGTATGCTCCCAGAACAGCCCTGATATAATTGATTCTCTGAAAGAAAGATCTATTTATTTTATAAAGAGTACATATGAGAGTTAGTAAGAAACTACTCCCTACCCCCACTCCTATACCATAGCTTCCCTGCATGTTCAGAAAACTGATTAAGTCAAGTCTTGAGCAGGTTTGCAAAGCAGATGAAAGGCCTAGTGCTCTTGAATAATACAAAGTCAAGAGCTTCATTATAAAGTGATACTTGACACTTAACAGTTTTTCTTTTTTGTAAAGATGATCTCATTTACAGGATTTGAAGAGACTCATAATTCCCTCTGGGTAGGGTCAAGGCTTCACATGTGGCAAGCAGTTTGCAGAAAGAAAAGCAAAATAGGAGACAAACTATTTCAGAAGTGGGTAAGGGGCATCAGACCAGATTCTAAAGAGAAACAGAACTGTGTGAATGGAAACACTAACAAATGGGCATCTTACCACGAGGTTCCCGTACGGGAGGTTTCTTAGCAGGTGCTTCTGAGCAGCTAAATTTAACAGCTGCAAGACTAAATGCATCTCTAGGGGATTCTCATCAAGGCCACCTATATCTGAGAAAATGGGAGGTTAAACATTTATCTTGGGTCATGACAATAAAGACTCATTATATTTTGTGTTCACCAACTTCTTTTGCTGTAGAACTCAAACCATTTGCCAAAGCGACCTCAGGAGGTCATGTCAACCTTCACTTTGATCCTGGGAAGCCTTCAGAAGAATGGATGTCCAATCCGCTCTTCAAAGACCTTTCAAAAGGGAAGACTCACAGGTTTCCATTTCCTAGAGCTACACAGTTAGAAAAGTCTTCCTTCTCTAGAAGCTAAATCTCCCCTACCAGGAGAGAACTCTCTTTCACGTAGATGTTATGAGGATGGGATGTGTTAGCTCATAGAGGTCCCCTTCTTCGGAAGTTTCTGCCCTGGCCCTGGCAGAGAAAAACATCAACATCACCGTTAGCCTTTCCATGGGGGAACATTGCTCTGCAGGAGTATTTTATAGTGTCACGGAAATCTAGAACTTTAGAGCTAAGCAGAACCGTCATGATTTGTGAGTCTAATCCCTGGGATTAAAGAGTGGGTATCCCCCACCGGCAGGGCCTGCTAAACTGGGGGCAAACCAGTGCAGTAGTTGTCTCACTTCCCAGTCAAGGCCAATCATTCAGCGAGTCTACTTAGCTCTACCTCCCAAATGCACTTCAGTTCTGATGCCTTCTCTCCAATTTCACTGCTATTGCCCAGTCTAAACTACTTTCTAGCTTTGCCTATCACAGTTATTCCCTCAGGTGCTCTGTTTCCACTCATGTCCCTTCTATATACACCATCAAGGCTAATCTCTTTAAAAAAAGAGATTAAATCATATCAATATCCTCCTTAAAATCCTTTACTTGCTTCCCTTGGCAAATAGAGTAATTTAGAAATATCATATCAAGGCAAAAATCAGAGTTGGCTGTACATTACTATTTTCTTCATAGCCATTTCAGGCTTTTCTCACTGAAATTCAAACTAAACAAAAAAAAAATACACTCATGTACCTTACTAAGTAGTGTCTAACCCACAGCCTGCAGGCTGCATGCAGCTCAGGATGGCTATGAACATGACTCAACACAAAATCGTAAATGTACTTTTAAAATCATGAGATTTTTTAGTGGTTACACATCATAATGTATTTAACACGAGGCCAAAGACAACTCTTCTGCTTCCAGTGTGGCCCAGAGACACCATGAGGTTGGATATGCCTTTTGCTGCTCCAAACCTTTCTACTTAGCATGACAAAAGTCAGAAGAAGAACTCAGCGTAGGTTCTCCGTCTTAGGAAGCACTTTCCAAAGGAGACCTCACGTTAGGTCTAGAAAAGACTTCAAAGGCTATATAAATACCATGTACCAAGAGAAGAGCGGAGGGTCCACATAGTCCTAGTATAAGTGAGGCATTTGGAATTGCCTAACATATTTCTAGAAATGGTCCGGTTGCAGCTTTGACATTGACTCTCTACACAACCACCGTGAGTGAACAGAAGTGGGGATAGGCTTCTGTGCTAAAAGTTAATTGTAGTAGGCAACTGAACCTTAGTGAAAGTAATCAGATACTTTGACACTCAAGCTTTTGCTTGTGAATAACACCTCATAAACTATTAGCTTAAAGATACCAGATCCAAAGTAACTAAGGCACAGAGAAATACTACTGTCATTTCAAAACCACACAGCTAATAATGAGCAGAGCCAGAACTAAGCACCAAATCACAGGTTTCCATTCACCTGCCTCCCCATTGTTGCAACCTAGTTAAGTCAACAAGAGGAGGCTCCAAAGTGTGGTGGGCTTTACAGAGCAGTGAGAATCTAGACGAGTGGTTATCAGGACAGGTGGGGGAGGCGCAAAGCACTGGCTGCATCAGAACAACTGACCTTGTCTTCCACCAAAAGGCTTCAATCCTAAAGCTACTATTCTTTGTACTTTGTCCATTACAGTTTACAGTCAATATTATTTATATTAGTTTCAGGTATATGGCATAGTGGTTAGATAATCAAATATTTTATAAAGTGTTCCCCATGGTATTTCCAGTATCCAACTCACCACGCATAAATATTACAATATTATCGACTACATTCCCTATCTGTACATTACACCCCCTGACCATTGTATAACTACCAAGTTGTACTTCTCAATCCATTCACATTTTTCACCCAGTCCCCCAAAGCCCCTCCCCTCTGGCAACCATCAGTCTGTTCTCTGTCTATGAGTCTGTTTCTGTTTTGTTTGTTCATTTATTGTCCTTTAGATTCCATATATAAGTGAAAGCATATGTTTTTCTCTTTCTCTGACTGGCTTATTTCACTTAGAATAATACCCTCTAGGTTCATCCATGCTGTCACAAATGGTAAGATTTCTTTCTTTTTTAGAGCTGAGTAATATTCCTCTGTATATATGTACCACCACTTTTTATCCAATTATCTATTGATAGGCACTTGGGTTTCTTCCATAGCCTGGCTATTGAAAATAACACTACAGTGAACATAGTAAAGCATCTATTCTTTCGAATTAATGTTTTGGATTTCTTCAGATATATACCCAGAAGTGGAATGGCTGGGTCATAAGGCAGTTTTCAACTTTTCAAGGAAGTTTTTAAGTTTTCAAGGAAGCTGCATGCTGTTTTTCACAGTGGCTGCACCAGTCTGCACTCCTGCCAGCAGTGCACAAGGGTTCCCTTTTCTCCACATCCTCATCAACACTTGTTGTTTGTTGATTTATTAATGATAACCATTCTGACAGGTACAAGGTGATATCTCACTGTGGTTTTAATTTGTATTTCTCTGATGATTAGTGATGTTGAGCATCTATTCGTATGACTACTGGCCATATGCATGTTCTCTTTAGAGAAGTGTCTATTCAGATTGTTTGCTGATTTTTTTAATTGAATTATTTGGTGTTGAGTTGCATAAGTTCTTTATAAATTTTGGGTATGAACCCCTTATCAGATGTATCATTGGCAAATAATGTTCTCTTATTCAGTGGTTCATCTTTTCATTTTGTTGATGGTTTCCTTTGCTGTGCAAAAACTTCTTGGTTTGATGTAGTCCAATTTGTTTATTTTTTCTTTGTTTCCCTTGCCCAAGGAGATATATCAGAAAAAAATATTAAGAGAAATGTCTGAGATTTTACTGCCTGTTTTCTCCTAGGATTTTTATGCTTTCAAGTCTTACATTTAAGTCTGTAATCCACTTTGAACTTATTATTGTATATGGGGTAAGAAGGAGGTCTAGTTTTATTTTTTGTACACATCTAATTTTCCTAACACCATTTATTAAACAGACTGTCTATACTCCATTGTATGTTCTTGCCTGCTTTGTCAAATATTAATTGGCCATATAGGCATGGATTTATTTCTGGGGTCTCTATTTTGTTCCATTGATCTACGTGTGTCCATTTTTATGCCACTACCATGCTGTTTTGATTACCATGGCCTTGTAGTATAGTTTGATATCAGGTAACATGATTCCTCCAACTTGTTCTTCTTTCTCAAGATTAATGTAGCTATCAGGATCTTTTGTGGTTTGCTATTAATTTGTGGAGTATTTGTTCTAGTGCTGTGAAATACACCATAGGTATCTTAATAGGAACTGTGCTGAATCTATAGATTGCTACAGCTACTCTTCGAGAGGAAAGAAAATGATAATGCCATTAACAACACATGAAAGACACTGTTAAGAGGATAAAATGACAAGTCTTAAGATAGAAGAAAATATTTATTTTAAAAAATCTGGTAAAGGACTTATATCCAAAATATAAAAAATTCACAATTCCACAATAAGAAAACAAACAACTTTAACCAGCAATTAACAATTAATACACAATTAAAATAGATAAATGATCTAAATAGTCACCTAAGGAAGATATACAGATGGCAAAAGCCATATGAAAAGATATTCAACATCATTTGTCAATAGAATGGCTAAACCCAGAAAACTGACATACCAAATGCTGGCAAGGATGCTGAGCAATACGAAGTTTCATTTACTGCTCCAGAAATGCAAAATTTGGAAGATAGTTTTGCTGTTTCTCACAAAGTAAACATAGTCTTACCAAACAATCCATCATTCATGCTCCTAGGTGTTTACCCAAATGACTTGAAATCTTATATTTATATAAAAACCTCTGAACACCGATCTTGGTGGTGGTAAAAGGAGGGAAAGTAACACTGAAGTTGGCCTCACAGCTCTTGTAGCGTGTAGGCTAGTTTCAGACAAGGTAAAAAAAAAACAAAAAACCTACACACGCATATTACTTACAGGAGCCTTAGTGATAATTGCCAAAATTTGAAATGACCAAGGTGTCCTTCAATGATCAAATGGATAAACAAACTGTGATATAATCACTCAATGAAATATTAGTAAAAAAGAAATGAGCTATCAAGTCACAAAAGACATAGAGGAATCTTAAGTGCATATTGCTTAGCAAGAGAAGCTGGTGTGAAAAGGCTTCCTACCATGTGATTCTAACCATATGACCTTCTGGAAAAGTCAAGCCTGTACATGGGGACCTGTTGAAACTCACTGAACTCTACAGCACGAAAACCTTAATTCAGACAAATCTTAAAAAATCATTTAGGAGATCAGAAAAACTCAGAAAAGGATGAAGATAACGACACAAGAATCTAATTGTATTACGGATACATGAAACAACTTCACTGAAGGGAGGGAGAAAAGACACTAGCCTGAGTAACTGGACATAAATGCAGTCTATAAGTCTGCAGGCAAAATGAACTGTGCGCAACACTGTTCTCCAGTGGACTTAGTTGTTTCCCACTGAAATGTGGATTACCGATTCTGATGCTGCTCTACATGCAGACTGGAACTGAACAATTAAGTTAATGGATGGCAGATGGTGGGAAACAAGTTTCTCTTGGTGGGAGTGGAAATTACAGATAAGCAAGGGAAAAACCTAGAGTGATGCATGTGGGAAGGTATTAGATTGGGAGACATCAATAAGCACTCATGGTTAACTTAATGGAGACAGAGATTAGTACTTACGGAATATTTATAAACATGTGTGCATATAAGGGTTAGTATACACACATATATTTCTTTGTTAGTTTAAAGAACCTAAAATAAGCAAAAATCCAGCAGCAACAAATCCACTTAGTACCTGGAACCTGGTTTCTAAAATCGTTCTTCTATAAAAGAAGAAAAGGCTGATTCTAGGACTGGGGCAGGGACTATGCAAGATGAGCCTAGAATATGTTCAAATTCTAGAAATTAGGGAGATGATAAAAAGAATGTAAAAGATACAGTGTATCAAAGTAATACAGGAGCCAACTGAAAGGGCTCCCAATGGCCAAAAACGGAACAACCTGAGCAACAAAATAAAGTGACAGTTGATTATAACTCAAGTATAAAACAAATATCCACAATTCCATACTGATATAAATGAGCGACTGGATAAATTAATAAAGGGAGAGAGGAGACAAATCTGCTGTGCAGATGGCTTCCAAATAATTTATGTAGATGTCTCACTCTCAAGGAAGTGAGGAATAACTCCCCACTCCTAGGCACAGTGACTTGCCTCCAAAGAGGACAGCGAGAGAGGGGGGTGAAAAGCAACTTGACTGTGGAGGAGCCTTGGCAAACTCTGCATCAGCTGGGTGATAAAGGTCAGCACAAAGAGTCAAAAATTGTGGTAATAGTAGGCACTTTTGGTATAATGTGATAAAAATGGCATTTTACCTCTGTGCTTTTCCTCCCCAAACCCCAGAACCCCAGCCTAATCATGAGAAAAACATCAGACAAATTCCAACAGAGAAACATTCTACAGCGTAAGTGATTAGTATGCCTCAAAACGGTCAAGGTCATCAAAAACAAGGGAAGTCTGAAAAACCATCACAGCCCAGAGGATCTCAAAGGGATATGACAACTACATATAATGTGGTATCCTTGATGGGATCCTGGAACAAAAAAGGGACGTCCGTTAAAAACTGAGGAAATTTAAATAAATGATGACATTAGTTAATAAGTGTATCAATATTGATTTATTAATTATAAAAATGGATGATACTAATGTAAGGTATTAATAATAGGGGAATTGGGGTAGGCAGAGGGAGTGGTACGGGAACTCTGTAGTATCTGCTCATGTTTTTAATTAATGGAAAATTATTAAAAATTAAAGCTTATTAACTAATGAAATCAACAGCATCGATGTGTGTTCTAATACACTGTTTTTCAGGACCTGTACACACAAAGCAGCACAACTGTGCTGGTTGACTGTTGCCCCTTCTGGTGTCTCAGAGAGAGAGGCTCACAGGAGAACCTTGCCTGCCAATGATTTTGATGTCCACCGGATTTCTAACTATGTATGACAAGATGCCCCAAAATAGGGCATTTTGAAGTATTTTGAACTTCCAAAGCAATTAAATACATGCCGATCCTTGCATCTGGATGTTAATATTTGAAATGTTTCCCTGGATACAGCTGTTTAAGGTAGGAAGTGAAGCCATGTTTACACAAGCCACTGTACTGCCTCCCAGAGGGCTCTGGGGTTCCTGGTCCTGTAGCTGCATGGGTTGCTGTCAGTCTGGTGCAAGTTTTATTTGAGGACTCGGTTCTTAATTAGGAGCCGTGGATTCCCCCATGCATTCAGTAGCACTGCTTTGAACCCACTGAGGTCAGTAAGTATGAACAATAGGATGCCATAGTGCTGTCTGTAGAGACACTACAATCCCCTTTTTTTCAATGAATTTTTATGGCCAATTCCCCATCAGCTATGTCTCTCTCACCCAACACACATGCACACACATACATAAAACCAGTGTTGTGTATCTCTAAGAATCACCTGTCACCTTTATCTTGAAACCAGAAAGGTCAGAATCCTTTAGAAGTTGGTGTGGTATTGTTTTAGAAATAGAAAAAATGTAAATGATAGTTTAAAATTATGGTACACCCATCGATGGAATGCTACATAGCCTTTTAAAAATAAATATATTAACATGAAAAATGGCTAAGTAAAAAAAGTTGTGAACTTAAGTAAACACAATTTTATTTTTATAAAAATGGCATGTTAACGTATTGAGAGCACTCCAAACTACTTTATAGAGGGATGGGTGGTATGGTAAAGAATTTTCATTTTCATACATGGATTTCTATAATGTTGAGACTTTCATAAACTGAGCATATTCATTTTGTAATTTGAAAATTTTTCAGTATTTAAAAATGTGTGTGTATTTCTTCTTGAATATCACATGGCCTGATGCAGCGAGGGGCTGGTAACGCAGGGCGAGCGGCACACTCTTCCCTTCCAAGTTCTGCCAGGCCCAGGCCGGGTCCACGAATGATGAGAATGAAGTCTGAGACCTTCTCCCTAGTCTTAGGCTAAACACTACCTTCTCCTGTGCTCAGTGCTTATCAGACACTCTGTTATAAAAGCATTTATAGAAGCTTTTCGAGGAAACATAAGACTTTTGAGCTGTAAAGAATCTTAGAGGCCATGTCACTCAACATTCACTATTGCAGAAATGCTCTGTTGAATCCCTGCCTGGTAGTCAATTAGAGGCTGGCCAGACACAGGGTCATATACCTACCTCAACAGCCTTTATATTCATAGGAGTTAATGATATTCCCCCGCCCCCAAATTTCTAAATGCTGCTGAAAATTACAGCTGTTCCATGACATCTTAAATAACCATTACGATGCATGGCACATAGTAGCTACTTATTGAATGTGTAAGTTGATTGTTCAGAGTACGCCGACTTACACTCTACTCTGTGCTTCTTTTACCTGACTTTGCATTATGTATTTTGGCCACTACATCACATAGTTACTTCATACTGAACTTTTGAAAAAGCAATGAGTTAAAAACCAAGAAACA
>PVKM010036225.1:0-14883 GCA_004027735.1 Carollia perspicillata
GCCTGGCTTATTTCACTTAGCATAATGCTCTCCAGTTCCATCCATGCTGTTGCATAGGGTAGGAGCTCCTTCTGTCTTTGAACAGTGAATTCAATATAAGTTCCATTTTGCTCTCGTTAAATCTCACTGCACATACCGTCACTTGTTTTTCTCCTCCAATAATAACAGGTGGCATCACACGTACTTGAAGGTACTCTTTGTGTCTGTTTCAGTCAAAGAACATCTTCATTACTAACTTAGTAATCTTCATAAAAAAGGCTAAGTAGCAAATATGCTTGTTAAGAAGTGACACACACACGTCTGAAAAATATTTAAAAACTCAAAGTACTATGATCTGATAGGTATCCATTCAAAAACACTTGACTGCCTTTGGAAACGGAAACAGCAATCATCTTCCCTACATGTGACCCACACCCCACCAGACAGACGGTCGCCACCGCGAGCGCAAGCCTGCTTCCACCGGACTGGGAGGCAGCCGCACCTCCTCCTTTGTGCCAGGTGGGCTGAAGTCGCAAAACAAAATTTTGACATTTGATGTATCTAATAGGCACTTTTCCTCCAACAAAAATTCAGTAAACATGGTCAGACAAAAGATTATGTCCCTTAGAAGTATAAGAACAAATCCATGTTAGACAGACACTGAGGTGTCGACATTTTGGGGTAATTTTTTGATTTATGTATGACTAGTGCTAATCAGGACTTTACAATGAAACTTTTCATTATTAAGGGGGCTGTTTAATTATTGAGGAGGTTACAAAATTCAAGATAAGTACTACAATAACTATGGTCAGCAAGATAGTTTTGGAGAAAAATCTTGATTTAAGTTGACTAAACAAATTAATGAGTCATTAATATTCATATTACAAGAGTATTCTTAATGATAGAACCACTGAGATCAATGTATTATGAAAGTCTCTAAATTTTTTATATTGTGTATTCTGGGCAGTCTATCAAACCACCTACATCATAATAAAAAAAACTTTTCTGAGAAAAACACCTCTATAACTCCCAAGAATTTATTTAAACTGCCACTTGAAATTCAGTTTTGGTGTACATAATTTATCAGCATTCAAGCCAATTCTGGTTGGCAATACGAAACTGTGTCCCCACAATGAACTATCGACTCTTCCTGAGAAGAGACAGGAAGCTCCTGCAATGCCCACTACGCCAGACACCACGATACTTGGCACACGCTACCTGCTGTCACCCAGGCTGAGATCAGTCACTTGCATGTGGAACGGAACCCCACAGAGGGCAGTGCCCACACTTGAGGCCCCCATTCAGCTGCTCATGCTCCCCTCCCACATCCCCAGAAGAGGACCAGCGAAGACCACACATGAACACGGGGACCTGCCCACAGCGAGCTGGGGACGACCACCTTGTGCCGTCTGGGACCCCTGCCCCCGGGGTCAGACCACATACAACAGAATGTCGGCCTGAGTCATACCTGTCTGGCTCCCCGAGAACACCTGCTCCCCACACCTCAGGCCTCTAAGGAGAACTACTCTTTTCTCGTGCTTTGAATTGTTGAAGGCACCGAAGCCCATTTATACCTTGTGCCAGAAACACATTTTTTCAAAGCAGATTCTTCTTAGGTCACACAATGAGGAAGATTTAGTTTTGTATCGCCCCTAGAATCTGATAACAAATATTCTTAAAAAGAAGGGGTAGGCCAAAGTTGAGAAGGATAACTCATTTGCATTACCGTATATGATCATCTAAATCAAAGGAAAAGGATGTTTCTAATTTGGTGAGTCCCTCGCAGACACCAGTACAAAACACCGAGCACTGCGAGACTGGAGTGACCTTCCGGAGATGAGGCCCCAACCACGGGCTCCCTTTGGCGTCCATTAACCGTCCAGTGAAAGGCAGCAAGTGCAGCTGCTGCTCCAACGGTGGTCCGCGGGCCTCAGAGAGATCGCCAGCCCCGTGCACTGCGCAGGAGCCCTGGGGATCCGCCCTGGGGATCCGAGGAACCGCCAAGCAGCTGAGCGCACTCAGCAGAATCCCCGTGACAGGATGAAACCAGGACGGTAACGACACAGCCTCACTTACTTATCCAAAAACAGACCCCATGGGAATACTGCACGTGTTGCCACACGCTTGTTAAATCAGGTCAATAGTACCTAGCTACTTCTTTGTCCCCTAATTTCCCGTGCCATGATTAAGGGTAACTACACATTACTAAAAGAAGAGGTTATAGAAAATGTTACTCTTAAGAGATTCAGAGTAAAGGGATAGCTATACAGCATCCAAAAACCACCTTAAAAAAACCATCTTAAATAGGTCGATGCTTGGTGTGAGTTCATGTGGTTTGTCTGACATTGTTTAAAACTTGAGCTAACAAATTCCTCACTTTTAAGCCACTCTACCTAAAAATAGACAGGACAGTTCAAAATCAGTTTTTATCATGACTAAAGTGCAAAATAAAAAATCCTACTTAACTAATTCTCAAATGTCAGTAACATCATTGGTAAAAGCAGTTCAAATAGAAAGGAAGCTGGCCGCTACTGTAACAACCAATTCTTCCGATACAGGATATCTAATATTTGAATACTACTGAACACGGCAATATCAGAGATAGCCCTACACACCTCCTAACTCACGGTCACAGGCAAGCAGAGCCTGTAGGCACTGAGAGCTGAGGGGCTGAGCTATGAGTTCCACCCCACTGAACCCATGTAAGCCAGTGAGCTACTGTGGTCTCCATGTTACAAGGGCGGGGACAATGCACTCAGAGTTGCACTAACAATGAAGAGGAAACTTGGGATTTGAACCAAGTCTGGCACACACAGAACAGCTATAGTACACAGCCTTCGTGATAAAACAAGCCACAAAAGTTCTCTTACACAAAGAAAGCCTACTTTTAAAGGATCCAGAAAATACGATTATCCTTTCAAAAAACTATTTTAATGCTTTGACGCCACACAGAATAGAATTCATCAAAGTTTACAGCAATGGTGTTGTAGTGCCAACAAAGGTTGCATCTTACAGGAACAGTAAAAAATTTCATACAAAGAGACGACTGAGTGGAAGAAATTATGTGGAGCCGAAAATGCATTAGTTTGAAACACAGACGGCAGAGAGAATTAACTTATTATAGAGCTTAGCTCAATTTCTTCAAAAAATAATTAAAAATTAGATTACTTGTAGACTGTGTGTAATTTTTGGCACATATTTCTTAGGCAAACAGATTTTCAAAAAAAGAGTACACTGAACTTTCTTGGAAGACATAAAAACTTCAATTAGACTCTCGTCCATCTACAACAATTTCATGCAACTAAAACAAACAAGATACAGCCAATGTCAAGGTCTTGGTCATTGACACGAATTTATGATACACCCAGGAAACAGGAAGTTCTGTCTATCCTTGCTCTAGCCTACAGTGAAGAATCGGTGTCCTTCAGAGAGAGGGAAACTCCCATTCAGCATCTTGCCTTTAATATTTTACAAACCAAAAGACCGTATGACTGATGCACACGCTTGTCTATAACATTCACCACCAAAAATCTAACTGATCAAAGACTATTACTGATACGCACAATGGTCTACATAGAAGGGAACCTGAGAGAGCCAGGACTTTGACACGATTGTGCGAAAGTAGTAAATAAGAGTTCAAAAGGGCGCACAACTGAGCCCCAGGGGAGCCTGGAATGGGCACGAGTCACCATCAGAGGGGAGAGGGATCCCTTTCTTCTCTCTGCTCTCTACTGGCCACACACTAAGAACATGCATGTGTCACTGGGAAAGTTGAAGTTATTTATCACAGAGAAAAATTAAAATGAATGATATACAAGAAGTCAAACAAATCAAAATGAAAATCAGAATGCTGAACTGTTACACTGTCTTTTATCTCCATGATAAAATAAATACAATTTAAATAACAAAATATAAACATTAAAATGAGTTTTGAAAGACAGGCAATGAAAAATAACCATGTATCTTGGATGAATGGACCAGATAACCTGTTAAATATAATTTTAGCACCAACGTTTTATAAGAACTATTCACAAAGCTATAAATTATTGTGGATGATTTTAGTTACATTTCAAACTATATCATCTTTCTAATTTTTCTCTCAAAGCAAAGAGTTCCATTTCAAATTAAAATAATAATGGACTTAATATTTAAATTACACATGGATTCTCCTCCTGGCTGCTCCGTCTCCAACTTCATTTCACAACGCTCACTAGGCTGTTCATCACTGATCATAACGTGTGCTGGGTCATTCAGACGACAAAGACACGACATTTTTTCTTTAAATCCAGGACTGGAAGCTGAAGTCTCCTTTTCCCAACAGGCCGGCCTGCCTCCCCAGGCAAGTATTTAAGACCTCATAGCAACCGGGCCCGACCCAGGGTCCCACTTCCCCTCCCTGCTCCACTGACACGGGAGAAAGCGTGACCCATGGTGGGAGCTGAATTTTGTGAAGGTGCAGGTCACAGCTACGTTCACGCTTTGACTTGACGTGCACATGGCCCCAACACAGGGACAAGATTAACAGTAATCATACAACAGAAGTGTGTTAATAGCTCACGTAAACAGACATGAGAAAATCATGTTACACTTCAATGGACTCTACGTTTCCCCGTCTTCACTTCATCCGTTCTTTTCTCATCAATGCAAACGCCAAGGGTTTCGTGTGTGTACATTTTAATGTAGCCTTCTAATATCGATGCTGAAGTAGAAATTACTGTTTACCTATAAAACTTTTCCTTTAAATTCTCTAAACATAGCAATGTACACAAACTAGCTGTTAAAATTCACATGTAACTTCTTACATATGATTCTAAGACACAAGATCAAATGAGTTTGATATGAGATATTTTTTAATGAAAAGGAGGTAAGCTACAAATATCGAAATCAACCTAATTAGAAGACCTGAATTTTTTTACAGACACAGATATGCTACTGGTTAGATATGGGCTCTCCAACGGGAGTTACATACAAAGAGCAGTGAGCATCAACTAATGCTGTGCTAGTCTTTTGATGACAGCATTACGAAACAACACAGTATTTAAGACACAAATCACGTAACTGTTACTAAGTCTTACTCTTCAGAGTGAACTGCACCCTAGTAGCTCTATTGATGACCCTGACAGGGCTTCGTGGAACCCCCAAACCAGGGGCAGGTGCGAAGGGCGAAGCCAGAGCTGACTCCTTCTCAGCCGCACGCTATGGCCGCTGCACTGTGTCTGGTGAGAACTTTCTGTGTTACGAAGGTGGCCGCACCTTTACGATTGTAAGGACCTCGGTGTCAGGTTACTTTTACATTGTATAAATATGTATCTGCCTTACCCCCAAAGAGACTTTTATTAGAACTTTAAGAATAAAAGCCCAAAACTATAAAACATTTGTACAATGCCAATATGCCAGGTGTACTCAAAGTGTGCAGAAAATGCAGGAAGTTAGGCATTCAAAAGAAACTTACCAGACAGTTGTTTCCACTTGACTGTCATTGAGCTGCCGATTGTCCAATTGGGCAAAAAGTGGGAAAAGAACTTGAATCCCTCCAATTGAATGAATTGCACTATGAATTGAATGTGTTACTATAGCTTTCACATCCTATGTTGAAAAACAAAAATGTTGATTACATTTCTGAAATATATTATCACTATTTCCTGTTCCACATAACTTTGTAAGAGAATTAAAAAACAGTAGACATGTTAAAAATCTGCAATTATACAATTTTTGATACATATGTAAAATAAAAAATAAAAATTTGAAATTTGAAATCTTAGATTTTTACACTGAAAATGTAAGCTACAAATCAAGAGATATTTTATAGAAAGAAATACTATCCATGGGTTTACAGATACTCAGGTAATTTGATGTTAGTAAGATATATACAACTGTTCTTACAACAAAGTATATTTTTATATTAACAACTACCTGTCCAGCTGATCAAGTGATTTTATTTCAAGGGCTAGAGAACACGAAAAGTATCAGAAATGATGGATATCTCACTACAGAGACAAGTCTGAGGCAAAGCACCCAAAAGGAGAGAAGGCAAAGAAGTCATTCAAAGAACTAGAAACCCACAAAGAAAGCCCAGTAGCAGCTGCAGACTCAGAGGTGAGCACTGCTGCGTCTGCGAAGTGAGGACGCCACACACAAGGACAGGGCCTCGGAACCCGGGTGGGGCCCCACCTGGAGCATGAGGGCGTGCGGGGAGTGCACAAAAATGGACGCGTTCTCCTTGGGCGAGGACTCTAGGCAGAGCTGCGCATCCGTGGCCTTGGCGTTGTAGGTGAACGCGATGCTGCTGGCGAGCTTCCCATCATACAGAACCTGCTTGTGATGCTCAGCCAGATGAATGTCACTCTCGGATTTAAACTTGAAGGTACTCTGGAAAAATAAAGCTAAGTCAGACTCTCGTTTTAACAGTCACAATAAAACTCTAGCTTTTGAAGAAGAAAATCATTTAAGATAAAAACTTTATTGTGACCCTTCCAGGCATTACTAATTAGTGGTATTACAGTATTTAGTTATTCTCATTTCAGTTCTATGCGTGTTAAATTTTATTATGCTAATAAACACACAGAGCTTTATTTTCTTATTGCCTCTGACTATTTATAAAATGATTTTATTAGAAAAAATATAAGGTAAATGTAAAGTGAATTTCACTTTAATAATCCCTAACATAAATTTTTCTCTGTAATACCTTCAAAACTGTACACACATACCCATACATAGTGCCTGGCACATGAAAAAACTATCAATGACTATGAAAAATGTTTTAACGCAAAAATATTTCTCTTTACTATAGAGAGTACATCGATATACTGAATACCACTGCTATTCCACAAAAATATCACAACGGCCATGTTAGCCCAAAATAAGAAGTTCATTAAAACACAGTACCACTTGAAATAAAAGAAGTAAAAACACACCAGCTGTAATAAGAAAGGAATGGTTAGGAATGGCTAGGATTTGCCAGCAGACACAAACCTCACATTGACATGACATTTAACCTGGGCAACAATCATACGGTATCAGTATTACAATTTCCAAATGACAACGATGCAAACCAAGCATCAGCGACCTGAAGAGCCAGGCGGAAGGGCCAGGACAGCAGGCCCAGCCCCTGGTCCTGGAGTCAGTGTTAATGACTGACAGTGAAGCGGGCTGGGCCACAATCCAGGCTCTGCCACTGACCATCTCCAGCTTCCTTACCCTGACATTACAAGGAGAGGAAACCAACTATTCCAAACTCTGCTACAGGAGGCAAACAGACGTGCATGAAAGTGAAGGGGGCCAGGTGGGACTTCTTCAAACTAAAGAGGGCATGGCACGTCTTGTCCACAGCTGACCCTACTACTCAGCTCAGGTCAATTCCCACGTTGCCAGTTCCCCCAGATTTTCAAGAGAAACATAACCCCAGGATTTTTATATAAAGTCACCTAACTTATAAACTAATCTAAACATTCCAAAACACTGTGCAGACCAGACATGTTAGGCCAAATGTAAATAGTTCTCCCCTTGTGGACCCGTATCTGGAGGGCCTCTCTAACTCACACAGGGCTGCAAACCACTGATTACAGGCGTCTGCCAAGCCAGACGAGAGCCGTGCGGACAGTCACGGCTGTGGACGGCACTCGTCTCTGAAATGAGAGAGTGTCCACATACACCAACACTATAAACCAGCTAAGGGAATGGCGGTTCTCCGGATCAGACAGTTCGCTCTCTCAACTAAATGAAATGCAGAATGTTCTCTCACCTCACAATTTCAAACTTCAACCTTTTTTTGACTGATTCACACTTCCCATGCTAGAGGTTAACAACCGGGTTTGATACATGTTCTAGTTTAAAATACTCACTCTCCCAGTCCCTCACACACTAAAGAAGTGGTGACAATCACAGCAATTAATAAATCCTGTTATTATATAACAATGGAGAATTTAAGCTTCATGTATGCTTTAAAGAAAATTTCAGCCAACTGCTACGTCCTCGACACCTGGGCAAGCCCGCCACAACCCCCAGCCCATGCCCTCAGGAAGGGACCATGCATCCCATCCAATCGCACCAGGAAACTGAGCCCAGGGAGTGGGCCACCTCTGCTCCCACTCCCGTCATAACACAACTGGGCCTGCCTGCCTTTCCTTCACATTCTACATTCTAGAAAAAGGACTTTTTTTATTTCAAAAATTTTGCAGATATCTTTCCTGATAGTCATTGTACTTTTAGTGTTTAAAAATTGAGAAAATACACATGCACCCATAAATTTATAGTCAACTTCTATTAACAAGGAATCTTTGAAACGCTGGCCACTTTGAAAACTTCATACTTTTTGATGTAATGCCCCAAATGTGAAGACTTTTCTTTTTAAAAGTTCTGACTTTGACAGAAGTGCTCTGTGCCTACGTCAGGAGGCTCGGAACACATTCTGTGCCACACGGGGTGGGGAGCACTCACGGTCACTGCTGGCAGAGAAGTGTGAGGAGGAGGAAGAACATGGTGGAGAGAGCGCCACGTGAGAAATGGCTGAGCCTGCAAAGCGGCTCAGGAGGATGTCTGCCTGCGTGACGGATCGTGTCTGGCCCCAGCTCCTCTCTGCGGTCAGGAAGAAGCATCGCTTCTGAAATTTCCCTATGGCAACCCTACTGGACTCGAGGTTTGCTATCTATGTTTGACTTTCTTTTCTTTTTAAAGATTTTATTTATCCTTAGAGAAAGGGGAAGGGATGCACAAAGGGTGAGAAACATCAATCAGTTGCCTCTCACATGTGCCTCAACCAGGGACCAACCCACCACCCAGGCCTGTGCCCCGACCAGGCATCCAACCAGCGAACTTTCGCTTTGCAGGACGATGCCCAACCCACTGAGCCACACTGGCCGGAACTATGTGCCTTTCCTAACTTTACTTATCCTGTGCTTGTCTGACTGTCACTCTAAACTGATACTGTTCTGCTCATGCTTGAAGGAAGCCACTTCCCATAGTTTACCCAACAAGGTGAAGAAGTGGCAGGTGAGAGCGACCTGCTGCAGTCCTGGACACGTCCCCAGGCAGGGCACCGGCAGCAGGCCTCGGCCCCAGCCGCACCACGAGGCCCGCAGACAAGCAAGTGTCTGCACGAGCACAGACAAGCTCTTAGGGGCAGTAAAACAAAGGACTCGATGCAGAAAAAAGATGGTAGCAGGTCTTCGCGTCTTGACATACAAACAATAGCACCATTGTCACTCAATTTCTGATGACCAAAATCACTCAAATAAAAATACATTTTCAGAAGAGGAGAGTCAAACTGTCACTTCTATGTCCGACATGGAACATAAAAATATAAACAGAAATACTAATGCAAAAATACAAAGGCGAAACATTAGACATAAAAAAAGCTCCCGGCTCTTCCATCAAGACACACACTTCTTCAGCACTACAAACACCTCATGTGCACCACGTAATTCTTTTCCATCTCCCGCCAGTTTGGTATTTCACCATTCCCAGTGTGACTTTAATGAAACTCATGTATTTCCTAGCCAGATGTTCTGCACTTTAAAAAATAATTTGTATACATGAATGCAATGTTTTACCTAAATAAGTTTTCATTTCAAAAGTTAAAAAGCAGGAAGCATATGATAAATCATATTAAATAACTGGTTTTGAGTTAGGATCCTTACTCTATACCCACTGCCTTGCCTATTGCAAAAGACAAACAAAAGCAGAGGCTGAAACTGAATAATTTCAGGCACATGTAATATTTTATACCATTTTCCTTCTAAATCTTTATTCTTTCCAAATTACCTCTAATTTGGAAAAAAGTCATTGTATTTGTTCATTATTTTATATATTTCAAAATTTGAGATTTCAAATACCACATTAAGCATTATGGTTATAAAATTTAATACTTCAAAATTATATCAAGAAAAGCCATGGCTTCCATATTAGAAAACATATTAAATAAAAACAGTTCATGAAAGGTAAATATTTTTAAAAAAGCACCTTTGAAACAAAATAAATATTAAAGCTGAGTTCCAAAATACAGAAACAGTTTTCAAACCCCACCAAGGACTATCCTTACATATTACATCACACTCCACACAGAGTCACGGTGAGACAGCTCCCCCTACCTTATAGCCAGGTCCTAACTGATGGATGGCGAATATCTGGGCAGGGTTGAGGGCTTCACTGAACACATACACGGCGCCAAGCTGCCCGCAGAAGACCCTGTTGGCGTCAGCAGTTTCGGAAGATCCAAGAAAGCACTTGTCATAGCTCTGTTTTTAAAAAGTCACAAAAAATAAATGTGTTATTTAATAATGACAAAATACTTAAGGATGTCTTCCTTCACTATCATAACAATAATCACAGAAGAAAGTATCAGTTAAGACTTTATGGAGTATTTAAGTAGTAAAAACCAACTAAAGATTTTTGAGAAAAATAAATCTGTTACATATTTTATATGTATGGGCACGCTACCACGAACAGTAACCGTTTACTCAATAATCACTTGACCACTTCCCGAACTTTATAGTTAAAGGCAAAAAGGCTTATAGTTACTTATTTACAATGATAAAACTACATTTAAAACTCTAGTGAATTATAATTATCTCTATACAGAGAGTCATCTGAATCAGAGAATATGGTGTGTGGTTGTGCTCAAGGCAACCAACCACACACTGATGTTTTTCTCTCTCTCTCTAAAAATAAATAAATGAAGTTTTTTAAAAAAAAAGTGGTCTGTGAAGTTTCGTGCTGGAGAGTTCTCACTGTACAGTGCTCCGCGGTCAGGTAGACCAGTTGAAGTTGACAGAGATCAAATCAAGACATCCGCTGAGAACAATCAACATTCTACCACACAGGAGATATCCAACATACTCAAAATATCCAAATCAATACAGTTACTGGTGAAAATGAAAAGTCATTCTTTTATTTTATGGAAAAAAACATACTATCTGCCTTGGCTGGTGTGGCTCAGTGGACTGAGTGTTGGCCTGTGAACCAAAGGGTTGCCAGCTCAATTCCCAGTCAGGGCACATGCCTGGGTTGCGGGCCAGGTCTTTACATATATGTAAAAACTTCTTGGCCAACGCGATATTTATTCATTCTATTTAAGGTCTTCCTTGCAGATCCAAATAAGGTGAAAGACACATTTTTGAATGCCTGAGATTCTGGAAAGAACAGAATACTACCGTGATGGTTTTGACCTCATACTTGGTAAGTCAGCCAAGCAATTTTCCTTCTTTGTACCACTAATCAGATCAGGTAGCAATTGTATTAAATTTAAGAGTTGAATATTCAATTAATAAAAAACTTTTCAAAGTAAAACTATTACATTTCTAACAAACTATTTTATTATTCAATTCATGTTGTAAACAGTGCTATCTCATATGCTCAAATACATTAAAACATGGATCTTAAAGAAAACTTACATCATTTGTGTTAACATGCCAAGCCATGTCACCATAGGATACCAGTTGTCCATTGACATAACACCGGATCTCACTGTTCCTCCATCGGTTGTAAATGTGGACAATGCTGATCATGTACCACTTAAAGGGAAAAAAATAAAGATGTCAACAGGTAATGTTTCACTTTCACTGTACAAAAAGCAACCCTAACATTCATAATACACAGCAAACGTGCTTGGAGGAAGTAGCCGTCGCCCTCTATCACTTCCCTTCCCTCTCCCTCTCCCCATTTGTCAGATAAAAGGTGCAACACACAAGGAATAACTGTGCTTGAGACAGAGCCAGAATCCCTTAAGTCTTGGTACATCTTCCTTAAAACAAGATCCAAAAATGGAAGGAATGCAATACTTGTGTTCATTCACTCAGTAACATTTACATTGTGCCAGGCACTGCAAATACCCACATTTGAGTGGACCGACCTCAGTCCCAACTCTTCTGAAATGTATGGTACAATGAAACAGACATACATCAGACAAATACAGACAGAATTACAAACCATGATGCTCACCACAGGGAAAAGAGAATGGTGCAGGTAAGAAAGAATAACCTAGATTCTACTTTGGATAGCATGGTCAAGAGAGACGTGTCAAAGGAACATTTTAACATTTAACACTAATCCAGGAATAATTACCATATTCTAAACTGAACGTGTGAAAATTCATTAAGAATAAAAAGTAAATTTCACAGTTTTCATTTTATGGTTATCAGGGTCAACAAAAAGCATTTTTAGTGTTTATTTTGATATGGGATGGTTTAAGTTCTATAGTAATTTGTGGATCCAAACTTTAGTTTCTTTAAATTTAAGAGTCTAGAGCAAAAAATATAAAAAATTCTCTAAAATATAGAAAAACCTAATGATTTATAGATACTTGATCAAGAATACTTTCAGTGGTTAAGGGGGGGGAATTAGTTTTCCTAAAAGAAACACAAAAATACAAAGTACAGACCTTGTTCTCCAGACTACTTAAAAGCACTATTCAATTATTTCATATATATTGGCAAAGTATAGAGCTTTAATAGGAATTCTCAACCACTGAAATATGTTATTTCAAGGTGTTCTAAATACTCAGCACAAAATTCAATTTCATTTATTTTGACTTGGAATGTAAAAACTGAACTCACAGAAAACACTAATATGGTAATACTTAACACTGCTTCTCAACTACAAAAAAATACATCAGGCCAAACTACTTAACTCCTTTACATGTCTTTTTTAAAATTGTTTCATTCTAGGTAATCCTGAATGCTAAGTTATTGCAAACTGAGTCTTTAAATTCAGTCATTTAACAGATCATGTTTCTAAATAATACAAACTTATCAAACAGATATAATTAAAAACTGAGCATCAAACAAATTTAAGGGAAATCTCATAGAAGTTTATATATAAGAACCAAACTTTATCTACATTGTCTCCATTGAGTTTGAAAATTTTCAACCAGAATGCAACACAGTAGATAATCTTTACATTTTTTTAGTAGAATTTTTACTAATTAAAATTTCTAAATAGACTAGATATAAATGTCTATAAATACAAAGCAATTCTCTGCTACTAAAAGACATTTTTAAGATAAATACTGTTAACTGCATGATTATACTTACTGACATGCCTAATGTCAAAAAGCACTCAGTCGACTGATGCGCATTGAGTTCTTACCGCTGTGACCAGATAATTTAGTGTATCGGGCAGACTGAACTTTCGATCCACATGGACGTAAATGAAGTTCCCAGTTTACAAAACCTGTGACTTCTGGCAAATTATTTAGTCTCTCTGAACCTATTTCCCTTTGTAATAAAGGGGATAATAATAATGCCTACTTTTTGTAATGACTGTAAATATTATACATAATGGACAACATATTAAAACTATGGAGAACAGCTCTAATACATAGTTGGCACCCCTAAGTCAGATACCATTAATTAAATTTCTATTTTTATCTGCTTTGCCTCATGATAAAAATGTTTCTGCTAAAACTGACTCTATTTACTCCTCATTCACTCATTGAAAAATTTACTAAGAACCTACTTCTTGCCAAATACACACCAGATTATTAGTATATGAAGAAAGATAACATACACACCCTCAAGGAGGTTTCAGCAGAAGAAAATAAACATGAAAACAATTATAAAACAATAGAGTAAGACGAAAATATAGATATGGGAGCAAAAAAATAATGACAAATTGAGTGTAGAAGGGAAAGAAAAGATAAAAGGAAAAGGAAGGATTAACAGAAGAATTCACTGAAACAATAAATAAAACTTAAGACTAAACTTAAAGGACAATTAGCCCTGACCAGTGTAGCTCAGCAGGCTGGGTATCATCCCGCAAGGCAGAAGGTCAGCAGTTCGATTCCCAGTCAGGGCACGTGCCAGCGTTGTGGGTTTGGTCCCCAGTCAGCGCACATACAAGAGGCAGCCCATCGATGTTTCTCTTGCACATCAATGTTTCTCTCCCCCTCTTTCCCCCTCTCTTCCCCTCTCTCTAAAAATAAGTATTTAAAATTAAAGAAGAAGAAAAACTGGACAGATGAATACCAATTGCTAAGCAAAGGGCCAAAAAACCATTCCACGCAGAGGTATCTTAATATGGTCCATAAAGCGCAGACGCCAGACCAAACGCTTCCCAGTGCTCAGGTTCAGAGGGAAAAAGAGACAGGCCTGATTCTAAAGAGACCTGATGGACAACTACAGCAATCAGCCTTTGTTTTTTGCATAATGTGGGATCACTGAAGACTTTTCAGCAGGAAAGTGAAATGATTTTCTATGTAGTTTAAGAAATAACTGGCAGGAGTGAGGAAGTGAGACAGGTAGGCAAATATGCACGAAGGTAACCCTGACGACCACAGAGAGGTTCAGGGGAAAAGGACCAAGAGACCGTAAGGGAAGATGAGGCACTCCTCACTTACAAGCGAGGGGGCAGGACAGGGGGCTCAGTAACAGAACTTATGGGAAGTGTTAACAAAGAAGAAGGGGGTCTAAGATGGTGTTCAATTTCTCACTTAAATGGGCACCATTGTAACTCACGACAATTAATAGTTAGCCAGTTAATTAGCCAGATAACCAGGATTGGAGTTACCAAGAAGCAGTCTGGTTTTAGTCATAACTATCGTATGATAAAATTGAACAGATGAGTACGCGAATGCACTGCCGAGTGAGTGACGCGGCGGCCACAGTCTCCTCTCTCCTTGCTGCTCTAGAGACAGCGCACAAGGAGGCTGTCCAATCCCAAGAGCCCAGCTTTTGACTTGACATGTATTTACATTTTCTATAAACGTATATATTCCCTTTCCAGTTGAGTTCATTGGGGTAACAGTGGTTAATAAACTTATGCAGGTTTCAGGTGCACAATCTGTATGACACGCCGTCTGTGTACTGCACTGCGTGTGCACGCCCCGAGCCAAGTCTCCTTCCACCGCCATCCATGCCCCTTGACCCTCCTCTTTCCTCCTCCACCCCCGCCCCCCTCCCTCTGTAATCGCCA
>PVKM010036226.1:0-14887 GCA_004027735.1 Carollia perspicillata
TTTTTTTTTTGTTTCTAAATCTTTGTGGTCCTTAATTTTGGTTATGCAAGGAGGCACAGTGTTCCCACCTACGCCTCCATGTTGGCCGGAAGTGTAAAACTGTACATTTTTTAAATTCTTATATCTGATTACTATACCATCTCCTCCTGAGACTTTCAAAGACATATTTTATATAAATGACAGGGCTTGCCATTGATTATTCTGTCAAAGATGACAATATCATGGAAACATAATTTTATTTTAGCTTTCAAAGAATCCAAAGCAGAAGTTTCCCTCATGATGATTCCACTATATGAGATGAGCAACAAAATCTCATTAAATAATACCACCCATCCCTGCTGACTTGGATCATAGGAAAGGACCTAAAAGAAAGGGAAGTCATGATGGTAGTGTTGTGGGACTAGCGTGGCTTCTGTTCTTGCTTTGACAGACAGCAACGTCTTCAAGAGCTTACATGGACATGCATACTAAGAAAAGTGCTGGCACTGGTGACAGTTAAAACTGGGGCCCAAAATACAGAAGCATGAAAGGTCAAGTAGTTCTGCATGGCCATCAAAGAATAGTTTCAGAGTTAAGACAGCTGTTTACAATGGAAATTTGAGGTTTAGAAGTGGCTTTAAAGATGATCAAGTTCTCCTCATTTTTTAGATGAAAGTCAAAGACTCAGAGAGGAAATATTATTTACCCAACCACACTGATTTGTAATGCCAAAAAACAATTAGAATGACTATTTGTTTTTATGAATTAAAAATAAATGAGACCATTTGTAAGAAAAAGTGAAGAAACACTTACTCAGTGATTAGTGCAGAGAAATATACTCAATAAATACTGTCTTCTGGTCCTCTCTGGCCCTCAAAATTACAACCTAGTGCTCACTATTTCCATTTGTGACTTGTTGGGATTGATAATAAATAAGTAATCATTTATTAAATGTATTTTCAGTCTAGAATGTTATATCAGATTTTAAGTGGAACTATTCCACAGTCCAAATTTATAGGAGCTAACAAGTTTCTCTCAGCTTTGTGAGAGGTCTAAAGTCAAAGCCATCAAAAATATATCAATCTACATGGAACATGTGGAAGAATAAAACAATTACTTGATAATTTGAATTTTTAAATGGCTTACTGATCAAGCCAAGAGTTCATACTTTTGGGAGAAGACATTTTGTTTCAAATTGTTTGGTTTAGTTTTTTTTTTAATTTCTACTCTGGTTTCAGATTTATTTTATGCTTGTAATAATAGTATATGTGAATTATCAAGGTTTCCAAGATAATATTACTGAGCAACAGTAGACTAGCAACTCCTAAATACAGAAGCATTTATAGCTTCAGAACAAACTTTCATGGATAATAGCAGCACATACAATTTTTTTCACTTCTGCTTTGGGAAAGCATTTGGTCACATGTCTTTGGTACCACAAACCTCATAAAAGAGCTGATGACCAGTTTAAAAAATAAATCTTCCTGTAATATATCATCCACATTAAAAATTCCATAAGCTATCACTATGAAAGGCAATTTTGTTCCACTGATTTATTATCCACAGCAATTCAATCTCCAAATAATTAACCTGAGTGAATTTAACCTGTTGCTACTGTGGAGCTCATGTTAAAGTATTTTGTGAAATCCTTTTCATTTAATTTTTAAGTTAGAAAAAATACTTAATCTCTGGTAATAAAACATAGTATTAGTTTTTGTCACTTATATTTCTCAGTATCTTTTGTCTGAGCTTCACAAAGTTTGTTATAAATATCAAAGAATAGAACTTGTTACAGTCCTCTGTTGAAGAAAAGTTGAACTTAATTTATTTACCAATAGATGAATAGAGATAAAAAAACCAAATTGTGATTCCTTAACGATTTTTCATAAAATCACAGCAGAATAAATAAAGTTAAAATTAATTCTCATTTAATTTTACTCATGATTACAACTATTATATTAGTAGATGACTAGCTTAATTTTCCACATAATTTCAGAAAAACAGAAAGTGGAGGAAAAACTTCTCTCTCTGTTCAGGTATTATTTTTCATATAAGGTAAGGATAAGTGGAAAAACAAAGAAATGGATCTCCTTGGAACAGAAATTGTCTTTGTTTGTTAAAGTAGGAAGCATCTGAGGTCCATCAGTACTTCCACCCCCACACAGGCAACACAGAGACACCCACATACCTGCACATAAGGAGGAATGCTTTGCTTGGTCTTCCTTCTCTAAAAATTGTGAGAGTGTAAAATTGAAGACTGAGGGTTACATACTCATAGAAAACTATGCCACATCCAAGACAAGTAGCCATAAACAATACCCCATCTATTTGCATCAGTTAATAGAGGCCATTCAGATTGTTAACACCTGCATAAACATAGATTATCAATGGTAATGCTTTTACACAAATTTGTAAATATGTGGAAGCTCTCTTTATGCTGAATTGAGATGCTCCTTCTAGAACAAAGCAAAAAAGCCCTTACATTAAAATTGTCCTATGAATTAATATATTGATATAAATATATGACCTTTATTATTTGTAAGAACAATAATGATGGCAACTTTATTTATAGGGGTTTGTTTACCCATCTGCATTGGATAAATTACCTAAACACTAACTCTGAGAATTTAACATCACTTGCTAAAGTAGAGCACACATTTCAGCAAAATCTTGGGTTTCTTTTTCTACATGTAGCTGTCAAATCTGTTCTCATGTTTTAGTAGTTTAATTTCTTTTAATGCTTCCATAGAAATGACACTAACATGATGATGTATCAGAGGCAACAACATGATATTCTCTGATATGATCCTCTTATTGTGTACTAAACCCTGCTCTGTGTACCCATCATACTTTTACTCTTTCATCTTCTTAGCTATTATAGACAAAATTCTGACTTACATTTAACTTTTTTATCCACCTTGAGTTTATTTTTGTGTATGGTGTAAGTTGGTGGTCAAGTTTCATTTTTTTGCATGTAGCTGTTGAAATCTCCCAATATCATTTGTTGAAGAGGCCATTTTTACTCCATTTCAAGCTTCTGCCCCCTTTGTTGAATATTAATTGACCATAGAGACTTGGGTTTATTTCTGGGCTCTCTATTCTCTTCCATTGATCTATGTGTCTGTTCTTATGCCAGTACCAGGCTTTTTTTTTATTACCATTGGCTTGTAATGTAATTTGATGTCAGGTATGGTGATCCCTCCTACTTTGCTGTTCTTTTTCAAAATTGCTGTGACTATTTGGAATACTACACAGCAGAAAGAAAGAAGGAGCTCCTATCCTTCATGACAGCATAAATGGACCTGGAGAGCATTATGCTAATGAAGCAAGCCATGCAGTGAAAGACAAATACCATATGATCTCATCTTTAAGTGAAACCTAATTAACAAAGCAAAGAAGCAAGTAAAATATAACCAGAGGCATTGAAATTAAGAACAAGCTGACAGTAACCAGAGAGGAGTGGGGAGGAAAATAACAGGGTAAAGGAGGGAAAGGGTCATCAATGAACATGTGTAGAGAACCCATGGACAAAGCCAAAGAGGGGTAGGATTGAGGGTGGGAGGTTGGGGTAGGGGTGGCATGAGAAAGTGGTGGTGGGAAAATGGAGACAACTGTATTCAAACATTAATAAAAATAAGATAGAGTTCCCATTCAGAATCTCTGTTACAGATGCAGATTCATACTTTTCTATATGATCTTCATTATATGTGGTCATCTAATAAATTGACTCTTCATATACTAGTTCAAGTGGACTTAGTTGGAATGCCTATGATAATAGAAATATTTTCTATACCAATAATCTCAGCTGAAAGTGAAATAATTATAATTAACCTTTCTGGAATGTCTGCAAAATGTCAGCAATTGCAAATACCTTTCTTCTAAAGACATGCACAGTGTAGAAATCCTAAAAGAAGTGTAAGAATGGAATGAAAGCTCTGCTTTCTTGTCGATACTCAGAAGGTTTCTGAGTGAGGGTTTCAGATCAGAAGCTCTTTTCTCCCCTTTTTCTTCTCTTTTGTCTTTAAACATTCACTGTATGTATTCTAACCTTTCTGTTGACTGGCAAAAATGGAGAAGAAAGCAGAAAGTAGGTATGGATGCTTTCTGGAATTTAAGACATGTGAATTATATAAGTTTGTCCCTAGCTAACATAGGTTTGTTGTCTATGTAATTTACCCTCAATGATACACTGTTTCTCCATCTTTTATGAAAGAGTAGACCTCTAATCAGACATACATGAAGGGCATAGTGTACTACAGGAGATGACTCTTTGGATATAATAATACAAATAACTGACTACCAACTTTTTCAGAGCCTTTATTTTGGATAGGCAACCAGACAGAAAAATAATTTTACTCAACATTATATTCTGAATGGTGAATTACACAGAGAAATAACCTTACTAAGTGGTGTAAGTCAATTTAATTTTATATTAGTTACACTAAAGACCTATGATGTGCCATGAGAGAGCTTACAATATACCAGAGACAAAGAGCTAAGAAAAAGATTGTGCTTCACTGTATTAAGCACTACAAATGTTAGAACAGTTATCCTCTCTGATAAAGAAATGACTAGTAAAGGAACAGATAATTTAGTTGATGTTGGCAGTGGATCAGCAAAGAATTCCCAGAGGAGACATTCACTATGAACATGTGTTTGCCAGTAGAGAATGGGAGAGAGGAAAAAGCATGTACAAAGGGCAAAGAGAGCTTACTTTCAGAATAGATGCAAGGTAGAAGTATACTGAGATAAAGGGCAAAAAGAAGATTGGACATATTTTTAGGAAACAAAAATGAGTCATTTATTTTGATATACTAAGACTGGATCAAATTTCTATAGCTCATTTAGGTAGGAAAATTGGTAATGGGATTATTCATAACATACTAGGGAAAGAACCAGATTTGAAAAAGAAGACAATGACATGTTGAGGTTAAAACTACTGAAAAGAATCCTAGGATTGGGCAGAAGCAATGGCAACTTGAGTCTAGATCTCCTTATTATTTTCCTAGAAATTATGCAGAGCAAAATGTAGGACAAGTCACTCACTTGAAATAAATCTACAGTGAAATAGCAGACAAAAAACTACAAATTCTAAATTGTGTGCAAATGTAGCCTGAAGTTCCTGAAATCAGCAAAACCTACACAAAAGAAAGAAAAAAGACATCGTGAGGCAAAGGGTTGGTAGAGAGGAGAAAAAGATGGCTGTACAGAGGGCCCAGGAGGGCAGATTCTATAAATCAAAGTGAATATTTGCATCTTAAAGGGAAGGGCTCCAGCCTGAGTGGGAATGGTATCAACAAGTGGAAATACAATATGGAACAATAACTGGGGGAAGGAAGAAAACAATGCTGCTAAAAGTAAATTTATGGAGATGGGTGAGAGGCACAGAGTTGACCAAGGGTGACACAATCTTGAAAGATAAGCTGTATCACTTGTGAGCACTAGAAAATTAAGCAGCCTGAGAAGCTCACAGCTGTTGATATAAGTCTTCTGAAAACAAATTAGATTCTGAGACACATTAGTGACCTGAATACCCATCTATGATATGCAGTTGCCTTACTCCATCACTGTAGCAATAGAGCAGATCATGAAAAGAAAAACCTGGAAAAAGTACAGTTATCCCTTTCTTCCTAACATATTAAATATCTTTTGTCCATAAATATTAAATTTATTCAAAATAAGTAATTCCTGTAGTCTGTTTGGATTGTTATTGCAAAAAGTTTAAGATTGGGTGGCTTAAACAAAACACATTTACTTCTCATAATTCTGAAGCTGTCCAGCAGATTTGGTGTGTATTGAGAAACCACTTCCTGGTTCATAGACTTGTCTTGCCATTGTGTTTTCATGTAATAGAAGGGCAAGGGACTCTCTGGGTCTCTTTTGTAAGGGCACTAATCCCATTCAGGAGGATTTCACCCTCAAGACCTAGTCAGCTCCCTTAGGCCCACCACCAAATACCATCACATTGAGGGTTTGGTTTCAACATGAATGGGGTGGGGGGTAGAAACATTTATTTTGTAGCAATAACCAAAAATATGTCAACCCAAAAACCAAACAGAGATACTATAAACAAAAGTTTTAAAAAGAAAACTAACTTTTAAACTATTAGATAAAGAAAATATAGCATAAAAACATTTTGGCACAAGATATATGACAATTGTAGCTCAATATCTTAATATGAATTGTTTTAAAATGCCAGAAAATGCTTATATAAAAATATAAGCACAAAAGTGAAATGCAAGATTTATGAAAGTTTATGATAAGACAATAAGAGCTCAGGGTCACAGATGAGGAGAAGTAAAATGGGACCTAAAAAATTTCAAAAAAGAAACTAAGAAAATGCAAAATGTTTTTTAAAACTTAAACTACAAGTTCAATACAGATAAAAAAATACCATAGAAAATACATAAAGTAATAGAATAAAATTTTAAAAATAAAGAAAATAGAAGTGAAACAATAAATTATAAAGACCTGTAGAGAGATTGATAGATATAGACAAGCAAAAAAGATCTAATGTGTCTATAATAAAGCCACTTTAGAAAGCACTAAAATAATGGAACTTTAAATATTTTTAAATAAAAAAGAAAAGTATTTTGATATAAAAGAATACCTGCATTCACATGAAAAAGAGTATCCCAGTGATAAGAGAACCAAAAAACTCACTTAAGAAATATCCTAGTAAACATTATTTTTAAAAGAAAATGAAACAATGCTTTAGGCTGACAAGAAAAAGAATGCACACATTCTAAAGAAAAGAAATGGCATCAGATCACTCCAAAGTAGCTGTCCAGAAAAGACTGAGTCAAAATGTATTAAAAATATATTAAATATTTATATATTATACACTATTTATATAAACATTTTATATAAATATACTTTATATAAATATAATATGAATACATATTATATAATATATGATATATTATATATATGCCAAGAATTTTATGTACAATTAAGATCTTGTTCAAATATAAAGTCTGTTGGTTAAGTTTTTAAACACAAGAAACTAGAGGAATGTATTTCACATTATGCTACTGGAAGCACCCATTAGAAAATAAGGCCCAACCCAGAAAGACTTATAGGCTACACTCAACCATTAAATATATTTCTCTATATATCTGAAGCAAAAACAAGGATGGAGATGAGTGACCAAATGAAACGTAAGTGCTATGACAATATATAAATCATATAACTAACACAGATACCACAAGAAAGGTGAGAGAATGTAGAAAATAGAATAACCTGGCTGATTGCCTAATGTCTAAGAGTTAACAACCAAGAGTAAGTCTACAAATATTTAAGATTACATTGCAACTGATTTAATTGAGTAGTGCAGGAGAAGGAATGGAAAACAAAGGCAAACATAACTGAGGATAGAAGTAAGGAATTAGTGTGATAGAAAGCAAACAAAAACCCCAGAAAAATAGATTCGTTAAATTAAAAAAAAATGTTTTTCCAAAAATATCAATAACATAGACACTTCTTTAGAAAAATTAATTGAACATTAAAGGAAAGTACAGATATATAAGATAAGAAATAACAAAGGTTAAATAATTTTAGTATTAGTTTAAGAGAACCTCTTTTATATAACTTAATGCAAATTAAGTTTTAGCCATGGATAAAAGGGATATTTTAAAAGAAAATGTGATATAACAAACTTACTTTAGAAAACATAGAAAGTTTAAACAAGCCACTTTTTTCTAGAAGAAATAGAGTTTTATTAGACTTACATCTGCCATCATCAAAAATCACCAAGATAAGCTTTTACCATGATGCAATAAATTTAATCAACTAATGAAAGATATTCAATTTCTGGGAAATGTATTAATATAATTTATCATATCAAAAGGTCAAAAATGACCATTACAATCAATTCCATAGAAGCTATAGGACACAAGGTGTGTGCTCTGTCTATATTCCCTCAGACACCTTTTCATCATATCCGAGCTTCCACCCCCTCATGGGCTTTCAACAGTAGGGAAATGCTGTTGATGTTCAGAGGGCTATCCTTGGCTCTACTTCAATCACTTTGAACAGATAACTGAAAGGCCTGTGAGTTTGTATCCCCTCTCCCTACCACAATTTCTATAGCCATTAACCAATGATTGTAAAGTTTGAGAATATAAAAGTCAGTTTCCTGCTTCAGACTGGGACAACTCAGAGGCATAATTTACATTCCAGTGTTTCCCTGAATGAAACAACTGAAGCCCATCCTCTACAGGACTAGTGCCTACAATTACACCCTGGCTGTCTCCTTCCCACCTTCTCTGCTCGCTTCCTTCACTTTCTTATCAGTCTGTGGGACCATTTTCTTAATAAATGACTTACACATAGGTACTAATCTTAAAGTCAACTTCTGGAGAATTCAGTCAAAACAGTTGCTGAAAACCCATTCAAAATCCTCTGTTTGATTTTTTAAAAAATTTTATTTATTTATTTTTAGAGGGGGAAAGGAAGGAGAAAGAAAGGGAGAGAAACATCAATGTGTGATTGCTTCTCACGCACCCCATACTGGAGACCTGGACCACAACCCAGGTATGTGCACTGACTGGGAATCAAACCTGTGACCCTTTGTTTCACAGGCCAGCACTCAATCCACTGAGCCACACCAGCCAGGGCCTTTGTTTGGTCTTTGAAAAAGTTTTAAAAAAAGAAACAAGAGGAAAATGTCTTATTATTATAAAATATAACTATCTTAGTCAAAAGCCAGCATCATACTTAAGAGGAAACAGAAAAAACATTTCTGCCAATGATATTAATTACACTGATATTATTCAATAGTGTACTGAATGTATTAGCCACCAGCATTATACAAAAGAACAACATTAGTGATATATAAATTGAGAGATGATAAAGCAGATAGTATTCACTGATGAGATCATTGATCTGAAAAACATATTAACTGAAAACCTACCACAGATAGCAGGATAATTAATATGATTTAAAAATATTAGATAGAAAACAGCAGCATTTTATTAAACAAACAACTAGTTAGAAATTATATATATATACACAAATCCAGAGAGAGAGAGAGACAGAGAGAGAGAGAATGAAAGAGATTACTGTATTTAGCTGGGCATAATGCACTTCTGTGTATAATGTGCATCCACACTTTTGGACAAAACCTTCAGGAAAAAAATCTTCTGTTTTAATTTTTTAAGTCAATTATTTATTTATTTATATTTAGAAACAAAACTGATTATCATATTCCAGGTATTATTCTGTCTATGGGTATTGTTATTGCTTTCTAAAATTATGCTTTTAATGCATAGGCATAAATAAAATAATTAAAAGCATTTATATAAATACCAAATTGGTACTACTCATGTATCATGTGCATCCTTATTTTTACCTCAAAAATTTGGGCAGAAAAGTGCACTTTATACATGGCAAAATATGGTAAATATTTTGGAATAAACTTTTATAAGAAATGGATAAAAGCTATGTAAAGAATAAAAAAACTATACTGAAAGACCCATAAGTACATTGTACAAATAAAAGTTTCTTGAATAGAAAAACTGAATATTATAAAGTTGTTGATTCTTTTTAAGTTAGCATAGACATGTAATGCATCCCAAACAAATATACCAATAAAAAAACCAAGTAGAAAATAAATAGGGAAGTCTAGCAACAAAAATCCTGAAAATGAAGTGCTTTGAGGATGGAGCAACGTTACTAGGTGCTCAGAAACCAAGAATTCTCAACAATTCTAACAGTGTGCTAGTGATACAAGAGTAGTCAGAGAGAACGTATGGAACTGAATAGAAAATACAGGAGTACATCCCCACACACCAGGCAATGCAAAATACAATAGAAATGTCAAATTAACAAACTACAGATGTAAATTTAAGTAATTGGTGTTGGAAAACATAGGTAATCATTTGGGGAAAGAAAGATGAAATTGCAATCATATATCACTCTGTGAAGAGAATAAACTCCGAATGGATCAAAAAATTATGCTCAGTGAAATAAGCCAGTCAGAGAAAGACAAATGCCACATTACCTCACTCATGTGTGGAATCTAATGAGCAAGCTGAACTCACAAGGAAAACGAGGACAGACTTGTGGATGGAGAGAAGGATGACAGCTAGTAGGAGGCATCTTAGGGAGTGGAGGGATTGAGCCAAAAAGAAAGGGACTCATGGACATGGACACCAGTGTGGCGATTGCCTGGGGGAGGAGGCAGAGTGGGGGCTAAATTGTAATGGAAAACTACAACAAAGATTAAATTTGGAAAAAGTAAAAATGTAAAAAAAAAAGAGAGAGAGAGAGAGACTATGCAGGTCTTAGAATATATAGGCAAAGACTTTCACTACCTGAATGTACGATATGTCTAACTACATTTTTGAAAGGTAAAAGAAGAAAGAAGTATAAACCATAAAACATTTCAAAATTAAAAATAGGACTTCAGGCCAAGATGGAGGTGTAAGTAGACACACTGTGTGTCCTCCCACAACCAAAAGAAGGACAACAACAAATTTAAAAACAAATAGAACTGACAGAAAATTTAACCGTATGGAAGTCCGACAACAAAGGAGTTAAAGAAGAAACATTCATCTAGATTGGTAGGAGGGACAGAGACAGGCAGCCAGGCAGAGAGGAATTGCAGTGATTTGGCAGCTGGCTGGCCTGGGCAGGCAAGGTGGCAGCTGTCAGACCCTGCGAGGTGGTGGATTGTGGACTGGGAGGTCCCACATTCACATGCAGATAAACTGGGAGGAACAACTGGGGAGTGAGTCAGACTGTACAACCCAGGTTTCCAGCATGGGGAAATAAAGCCTCAAACCTCTGATTGAAAACACCTGTGGGGGTTGAGGCAGCCTCACAGGACAGTTCATTGGAGAGACTCGCAGGGTCCTAGAATGTACACAAATCCACCCACAAGGGAATCAGCCCAATGGGCCCAATTGGGCCCAACTAGAAGGGCCATATTTGCTTGTGGGTAGTGAGAAAAGTAACTGAAAACTAGCAGAGAGCAGAGCAAGCACCATTATTTTCTCTTGAACCCCTCCCCCACATACAGTGTCACAAAAAAGCCATACAGGTTGCCCCACCCTGGTGAACACTTAAGGCTCTGCCCCTTACTTTGTAGTAGGGGCAATGAGAAAAAAAAAATGGCCCAAATGAAAGAATAGATTAAAGCTCTAGAAAAAATACAATGAAGTGAGAAAGAGAAAGCCAACCTATCAGATGCACAGTTCAAAACACTGGTAATGAGGATGCTCACAGAATTGCTGAATATGGTCACAAATTAGAGGGAAAAATGAAGGCTATGCTAGGCGAAATAAAGGAAAATGTGTACATTTTCAGGAAGGAAACCGGAACTCAAATCAATGGTGTGGACCAGAAGGAAGAAAGAAACATTCAACCAGAAAAGAATGAAGAAACAAGAATTCAGAAAAATGAACAGAGGCTTAGGAACCTCCACGACATCTTTAAACGTTCCAACATCCAACTCATGGAGGTACCAGAAGGAGAAGAGGAAGAGCAAGAAACTGAAAACTTATTTGAAAACATAATAAAAAAGAACTTCTCTGATCTGGCAAAGGATATAGACTTCCAGGAAGTCCAGGAAGGTCAAGGAGTTCCAAAGAAGTTAGACCCAAGGAGGAACACACCAAGGCACAGCATAATTACACTACCCAAGATTAAAAATAAGGAGAGAATTTTAAAAGCAGCAAGAGAAAAGGAGACAGTTACCTACAAAGGAGTTCCCATCAGACTGTCAGCTGATTTCTCAAAAGAAACCTTGCAAGCAAGAAGGGGCTGGAAAGAAGTATTCAAAGTCATGAAAGGCAAGGGCCTACATCCAAGATTGCTCTATTAAGCAAAGCTTCCATTTAGAATGGAAGGGCTTATAAAGTGCTTCTCAGATAAGGTCAAGTTAAAGGAGTTCATCATCACCCAACCCTTATTATATGAAATGTTAAAGGAACTTATCTAAGAAAAAGAAGATTAAAAAATATGAACAGTAAAATGACAATAAACTCAGTTATTAACAAACATACCTAAATAAAACCAAAAACAAACTAAGCAAACAACTAGAACAGGAACAGAATCACAGAAATGGAGATCACATGAAGGGTTATCATCAGGGGAGTGCGTGGGGAGAAAAGGGGAAAAGGTACAGAGAATAAGTAGCATAAATGTTAGATAGAAGATAGACAGGGGAGGTTAAGAATAGTATAGGAAATGTAGAAGCCAAAGAACTTATATATATGACCCATGGACATGAACTTAAGGGGGAGAATGTGGGTGTGAGGGGGTGCACAGGGCAGAGAGGAATAAAGGGCAGGAAATGGGACAACTGTAATAGCATAATCGATAAAATATATTCTTTAAAAGTGAATACATAAATAAATAAAATATTAAAAATAAATAAAACAAATTAAAAATAAAATGGAGAAATATCTGCAAAATATGATAAAAGGTTAATCCCTCTGGTAAATAAGAATTTTTGGAACTATAGGGAAAAATTCAATTTAGTAGAAAAGAAACTGAAAATAGAATTCACAAAAATAACATTCAATGTTAATTGACTTTTAAATATCTAGAAAATGACCAAATTTGCTCATAAAGAAAAATACAAATAAATACTATTAAAATACTCTTTTACTTACTCAGCAGATTGAAAATTTTCAAAAAAAGTCACATTATTTTTAGCAAAGATGTGGAAATACAGGCACTACCCTACATTGTTAGTAGGAGAGTGAAATTGAGAGTAAATCATTGGGAATCATTATTGTCTGGGTTGCAGACCAGGTCCCCATTGGGACAACCACATTCTGATGTTTCCCTCCCTTCCTCTCTCCCCCGTCTCTAAAAATAAATAAATAAAATTAAAAAAAAATAAACAGGAATAAATGATTTTGTTAGAGTAGACTCCAAGTTTCAAGAAGACCAAAGATTATATTTTTCAAATTCATTGTAGTATCATAGGGCTCAACATAATGGCTGGAAAAGAAGAGGTCTTTATTAAATGTTAGATTTAACAATAGAATTAACAACAACAAAAGGAATATCTGAGCTGCAAACCACAGAACTAGCAGAGAAGGATATATTCACCATTGTTCTTAAGTTTTAGTAAAATTAGCTTGTTTCTCAAGGTCAATGGCCAAGGAGCACTGTGAATGATAAAATTAAGAAAATTAAACCCAGTAATTTAAACTGTGACCCTAAAGGTTTGGCAATATATGCATACATACATATGTTTAAGTGTCTAAGTGAGGCTCTAGTCCATAGCTATATCCAAATTTTGCAATCCGATGTCTTCACATTGATTTGGAAAGCTGTTCAGGTATGTACTTTTCAGTCCTGAATTTGCTAGTTGCAAGACAGGTGTGTCATGGCTCAAGTTGGGCATATTCTGGTAATCTGAAAACATTTAAGTGTTGTACCATCCTTTTAGATTATAAAATATACATGCTTATCTCTTCTATATGTTCACAATAACCATATCATTGACTTTATTCTTTTATAATAAGATACAAGTATGTATGTCAAGAAGATATATATAGCAAAGCTAACTGTGGAGAAACTTTAAAATATGTGAAGAGGACAAAGTAGAAGTAATTTTTCATATTACTCTAAGTACAACTAAAATCCCTGGTTATTACATACAAAACAAATATAACAAGTCTGGAAATTGGAGAAAATACTGGAGAATATCTAAGGACTTCAGGATATAGAAAAGAACACAGTGGTTTCAAATAGAAATCACTCATCATACCTAGAAACAGAAAGATCTCAAACTGAATGAAAAAATAATTGATGCCAACAGCAAGACTATATAGATGCTGGAATTATCTGGCAATAATTTTAGGGAAGCAATCATAAAATTGCTTCAATTAGCAATTAAGAGCACACTTAAACAAGTTTTAAAAATACTCAACAAAGAAATAGAAAGTCTTAGCAAATAAATGAAAAATATAAAAAGAACAAAATAGAAATTTTAGAACAAAAACAAATATAACTGAAATGAAAACAGATTGACACAATTACAAAATTAAGAGGACAGAGGAAAGAATAGGGAGTTTGAAGATAGAACAATAAAAATTACCTAATCCAAACAACAGAGAGGAAACAGACTAATAAAATAAATAAACAGAATATGAGAAACACATGCAACTATAACAAAAAACCTAACAATTGTGTAACTGGTCTCCCAGACAAAGAGAAGAATGAGTAGACCTGGAAATGTACTTAAGTAAATAATGGCTGAAGCTTCCCCTAATTTGGCTAACTAAACAAATAAAGCAATAGATTAAAGAAGCTGAAATATCTAAAACAAAATAAAGCCAAATACATCTACACTAAGATATATGACAGTGAAACTTTTGAAAATGAAGAGAAAAATTAAAACTTGAGGGCTAAGGAGAAATCACACACTACCTAAAAGGGGAGAAAGGGAAGGAGGAGGGGAAGGATGGGGAAAGGCGGGAGAAGGAGTAGAAAGACAGGCAGCAGGCATCTCATCAGAAACTATGGAGGCCAGAAAGGAGTGGCACAATTTGTAAGTGCATAGAGAAAAGAACTGTCAATTTAAAATTCTATATCCTTTGGAAGTATTTATCAGGCATGAAGGGAAATCAATACATTCCGAGATGAATGAAAGCTAAAAAATATTTTTGCCAGCATGTCGACCTAAAAGGATGAATTAAAGTAAGTTTCCTGAACAGCATAAGCTAAATAAACGAAGAGATAAAGGAAGAAATGTTGTAATATTAGGAAGAATTCAGCAAGAGCAAAAATGTAGATAAATATGCATTTCTTTCCTCTTAAGTTTTTTAAATTACATTTGATTGTTGAAACAAAAATTATAACACTCTTGGCCCTGGCTGGGTAGCTCAGTTGTTTAGAACATCATCCTGGTATGCCAGCGTTGTGGGTTTGATCCGCAAACAAGGCA
>PVKM010036227.1:0-14880 GCA_004027735.1 Carollia perspicillata
CCCAGAGAGCAGAGCTTGGGACAAGAAGGCTGCCTTGCAGTCCGAGGCTCTTTGCACTAGATTAAAGAACTAGGGCCTCCACAGGAAGGGATGGACACAGAGGGAAGGAGAGGGAGGCAGACCAAGGAGAGTGGGGAGGGGCAAGGTCTCCATACCAGGTGGCACCGAGGCACCGGGATTGTGTCGCAGTCACACTCTGAAAAACAGGAGGGGCCAGGACCCACCTCACCAGAGATATCCAGGTGAGAGTCCCCGTGAGCCCCCAGGCCCTTCCCTGCAGCGCACCCCCTCCTCCAGGCTACTAGTATCCCCCACAGGAGCTGCACTCCTCTGGTTGGGCCGGTGGGACAGTCAGTAGTGGGTCCTAACGTGGAGTCCACGCCAGGTGTGGAGTGAGAAGGAATGGACCAATCACAGGTGCCCTCTAGTCATCTGGCTCCTTCCCTTCCCAGAGCCCATTCTAGAGCAGATGTGGGCCACTCCACAAACAAATACGGCAAGGGGGACACCTCTGACCATCTGCATCCCCCAAATCTACGTTCCAGCAAGCCCAGCCTGAGTGCTCTGAGCCTCCACCCACGAGCAGGTCCAGTGCTAAGCTGCGAGGGGAGGGAGCTGCATCAGTAGCGAGCCTAAGGGAGACAGGGCCCTGGCTTCAGCGTGAGGCGCTCGGGGCAGCGTGGCTGTGAAACACTCTTCGGGGAAACTCGCTCACACGGCAAACGGTTCTAAGTGCAGACCCTACGCCGAGCTTTTCTCTGTGCACTGGGAACAAAGCCATGGCTGACCCCGACTAAAACCCCTGTCCTCATGAAGTTCACATCTGGGCTCGGGAAAAGGCAAGCAAAATATCCAGGTGCAAAATAGAGTTTCTCAACTCTTTTTAACAATAACATTTTTACATACAGCTCCCTGGTACTCTTGATTGATCATCGACACGCCCATCTGCTTCCCCAAAGGTGAATCTTAACAAAATTATGTTTACTGTCAGAGAGTTGCAATAAAGACTTTTTAAATGGGGGGAAAAAACCTTTCTGAAACAAGGAACTTGCTCTTTTCCTTCTTTCATCCTGGGGACAAAAGATGTAGGAGAGCTCTGCACTCAGAGCGGATGCAAAGTGGGAGGAGGGAGGTTTTGGACGCCTCTCTCTGGTGACTCTGGAGACACAGAACCTGAGCAAGTCGATAGTGGTGGGCCCGTTCCTCCCCGCAACACACACAATTCCCAGGGACCAGGATCTCCGTCTTTGGGCCTTTGGGGAGGGGCCTCCCCATCTAGGGACTTACCGCAGGACTTGTAGGGGCAGCAGCGATCGGGGCTCCACACCTCCACGAGGGCAGTGCCCATGCCACACTGCACATGTGGGCAGCGGAAGTTCTCACACACTGCATGGAGGGGGATCCGGGGATGCATCAGCCACAGGCAGCCTGGGGCATGAAGCCTCAGAAATGCACCTTTGGCTAAGGAGCGGATACCTCCCAGCTTCTCCTGAGGTGTCCCCAATGTCCTCGGGCACTCTCCTGGGCTGGATTTTAGGAGGAAATCTGAGATCGCAGGGTTTCCCCTTAGATCTGCCTCAGGAGGCCCTGCTTTTGTTCTGGGAGGCATTAGCGACATGGCAATGGAGGAACCTTGATGTCAGGCAACTGAGCTTTCCACTCAGATACCGTGTCACCCTGAGAGCAGCAATCAGAGGGGAGCCAGCAACCAGGAACATCCCCCTCTGCGGGAGAGGTTCCCTGTCCGCCTGTGGGAATCACCCCTCGGTAGCCCACCCAGGCCTGTCCTGCTTCGGCCGCAGTCCAGGGCTCAGGGCCCCCTTCCTCCTGTTTCGCAGGCAGGTGTCTGTTAGCCTAGGATTCCTCAGCCGTTCTCATATATTGAGAGACACATGTCTAGGCATGACTTTTTTGTGGGGAGGGAAGGTGCAAGGGTCCACATGAAAGGGGAAAGACTGTAAGATATCCTTGATTTATTTAAAAAATTATTGGCACAGGTAAGGATTATCAACTGGTGTTTCAAAAAGTTAGGAAGTGGAGGGGGAGAAGGGCACTGGTACGGTGTCCGAGTAATGGGTTCCTTCCTGGTTGGAAGAGGAAAAATGGCAAGGTCAGGTGGAGGAATGTGACAGTTGCCACCCTGATGCCCGGCCAATGTCAACATCAGCTCTGGTGGCTCAGCCACACACACGTGTCTCCTGATGGGACGTGCTACGAAGCTCAGGTACAGCCCAGTTAAAAAAGGATTTTAATCGAATCCACCAAGTCTTCATTCTAACGTTCAGCCTGCAGGAAGTGCCCAGGATAGAGGAGCACAGTAAACAGTTCTAAGAGGAAACAAATGGGTAAATCCAGAAGGTTTGCCTTTCTGCAGGACCACAGCCCAGGCTCTATAATTTAGTGCCTCACAGAAAAAGGGACCTGTGCTAGATTAAAAGACATCAGAGAGACACAACATTAACGCGTGGTCCTGGACTGGATCTTGGATCGTGGACTGGGTATGATATAACTTAAAAAAAATTATTAACATGGAGAGGTAAAGGACACATTTTCATAGCTGGATAAAAAGAATATGTACAGGAGAGCTCGTTTTAGTAAGCCACACACACATAAAGGGTGCCTAGGAGGTAGGAGGGAGGAACACTTTCTTGTATTAACTTGGACTTCATACTTTCTACAAGGCATAGATAGTGATTTTGTAATGAACGTACAGTGAAGACTGGGACAAGGTAATAACACCAGAGGTCTTGGGGTGTGAGGGCTTGGTGAAGAGTCTGGTGGCACTTGAAGGTCCCAGGAGCCCCTCCCGGCCAGGGCCCCTGTCCAGCCAGGACTCACCACACTGGTACAGAGGGCAGCAGAGCTCCGTGGTGTTCCTGTCCACGGTGAGCGCCTCCCCCTCCTGACACTCGGGGATTGAGTCTGGACAGTCACCGCAGCCTGAGAGGGGAGAGGGGCCTCTGCTGTCACAGGCAGTCCCCCTCGGGGGAGGGGGGTTAGAAGGGAAGAGGTTGCTGGGTGGGAACATGTCCAAAACCCGGGTGTGACAGGGGGTGGACCGTCACAGCAGGGCTCCATGGTCCCATGTGAGCTATCCTGGAGTCAGAATTTGGAAGTTCTCCGTTGGGTTCACCTCAAGCCTTACTGGGAAGGAACACCGACTTTCTCGTGCCCGGTCATCCATGGGGTGAAGTGGGTGTCGGTTTCCTCTTTCCCCTGTGCTTCTCTCTGGACAGCGATCTCACGCACCTCCCTGTGCCCACCCCACTGATGACCCCCACTCTTTCCTCCCAGCCGCCCAAGGAAGCCAGGTGAGGAAGGAGTGGCTGCAGCCAGGCGTGCACGCTGCCGGCTGACGTCTGTCCACCCACCGCAGAAGTAGGAGGTGCAGCACGTTTCCCCAAGGCGGCCGGCGATCAGGATCTGGTCCTGGCGGCAGATGGGGATCACCTGTGGCTCACACTGGTCTGGGTCACACTCTGGGGGAAAGACAGAAGTGAGGTGCCAGGACCAGACCCTGCCTGGTCGCACAGGGACACCTGCCCTGGCTCTGCCCTGGTCTCCGGCGAGAACCCAGTCCCCCAAACTGTCCTTACTCCCCTATCCCAGCTGCAGGGCCCCCGCTGCCCCCAGGTGGTTGGAATCCCATACTCCCTGCCCCAAGGCCTCTCACCACAGGTGTAGCTGGGGCAGCAGGAGTCCTCCTGGAAGTGGGTGATGAGTCCATGGCCTGGGCGGCAGGTAGGGGCGAGGCCCTCACACAGAGTGTGGTTACACACTGGCCGGGAAACACGGGGCCTGTCACCGGGAGGCCAGGCTTCCCTCACCCTTCAGCACTACCCAGCCCCTAGACACCTGGTCCCCATTACACCTCCAAGCCCCCAGGAGCCATGTTCCTAGAAGGAGCCTCTGAGGGTCACCCAGAAGATGCAGGACTCAGACACAAGGTCAGAGTTAACATTCAGTGCAATGGGCCACATGCAAGCCGATGCTCTGGATCAATACTAGCTTCTCACGGCAACCCAGAAGGTGGGCACTACGGTCAGCCTCATGTTAGAGAAGAGTCCACTAGAGCACAGAGGATGTTAAATGGTCTGCCAGTGTCACGAGGCTGCAAGGTGGTGCAGGAAGAGCCCGCCAGGCTGCCTGGCTCCAGAGCCCAGGCCTTTAAGCCCTGCCCACCGTAAGGCATGGCCCTTGTCCCCCACACAGGGTTCTCCACACCCCTCAACACCCCCCCCACAATACACTTTCATGTTCCCAGGCCTTGTCCTAACAATCAAGGTCAGAGCAGAGCCTTTTAATGGTCTTACAGTTAAGGCCAAGGACAGGGAGTGGTAGGACTCACCACAAACAGCCCCCAGGCAGCAGGGATCCTCGGTGGGTATGAGCAGGACCACCTCTCCAAAGCGGGGACAGCTCTCAGGGCGGGGGGGGCCTGGACAGTCCAGGTCCACAGGGACGATGGTGTCCTGAGCTTGGCAACGGTGCTGGCAGCATCCACTGAGGGAGCTGTTCCAGGTCTCCCCCAGGGCCCGCGGCACCCCTGTGCTGTCCGTGCAGGCTGCAGTGGGGGACGTGGGGGTACAGAAGGCTCAGGAGGGTAGGGACACCCAAACTCTCCCAGGTCTGGCCCTCCCTGGGACAATGACCACTCCAAAGCAGACCTGGAGGGATACAGATGGGCCTCAGCCATGGGCAGTGGGAGGGTGAAGGAGGCCCTAGGGTGAAGGCATCTTTGGAGGGTCCCACCCTGGGAGGGGAGGAACCTACCGCACTTCTCCTCAGGGATGCAGAGTGCGGTGTGGCGGCGGTGCAAGAGGGTGCCCTCAGAGCAGACGCAGCCCTCGCCCAGCACCTGGCACTGCTCTGGGTCCAGTGGGCCCAGCAGCCCGTCCTGGCACGACTCGGGAGGCTCACAGGCCGACAGGCAGGGCTGGTAGGTGGAGTCGCTGGAGCACAGGAAGGCTGCAGGGGCACAGTGGGCAGAGGGCAGGGTGAGGAGGGGCCTCGGGGCACCAGCTGTGACTCGGCAGACAGGGCAAAGGGTTTCACTGCCACTTTCCTCTCGAGTGGGATCAGCAAATGAAGTTTCATCGAGACGCAGCCACATCCTTTCATTTACCTATTGAGTCTGGCTGCTTGTGTACTGCAGGGGCAGAGCGGGTCGCTGTGACGGGGGCCATGTGGCCCCAAAAGGCCTCCGATAGTTATCTGGCTCTTCACAGAAGACATTTGCCAACCCCTTGTTCTAGATCAGAGTTTTCAAACTCTCCTGACTATAGAAACTAGTTTTTTCATCGTGGTCCAATACACATGTGCGTGGAGAACGGTGGTCCTCAATCCTGACAGACAGAATCCCCTGGGAGATTTTGAACGCCACCACCGTGCCCCACCCCAGACCAATGGAATCAGGGTCTTTGACCGTGGCCCCCGAGCATCACTGCTTTTTGAAGTTGGCTGGGTGATTTCAAAGGGTAGCCAGAATTGAAAACCACTGACATATTGAAACGAAGAAAGTCTTTCTTGAAATAACACTTCATGCTGCAGGGGCAGTACCCTCTAGTATTTTCTCTTCTATTGCATTTTTCAAATGCTGGTGCTGACCCCCAAAGCTGACTTTGTACCCACTGAGGTGAGAGCCGCAGTTTGAAAAACGCCGTTCTAGATAGCATTGTCTTTTCATCTTTAGTCTGTCCTGTTAGAGGTGTGGTCCTCCTGCGTGCAGGCTCTCCAGGTGTGTTCAAACTACCTCAGGCCAGTCCACCCCTGCCTGCCGCACGGAGGCGGGGCTAATGGGGGCGGGACAAGGTGGACCTCACCGCTATCTTTAAGGAAGGAGGAGAGAGACCGAAAGAAGAGAAGGACGATCACCAGTGAGGAGAAAGGAACCAACGGGTGCTGGACTGTGACCATGCGATGAGCGTGTGGGACCGACTGTGAGCATAGCAGAGGGAGCTTTTATTACTGCCTCTGTTTGACGGATGAGGCGAGGAGACTCAGCCGTTAAATAATAAATGAATATATTAGAGTTACCTGACTTACTAGTATAAATCAAAATACAAATAAACTTGTTAGTTTATTAAAATATTAATTTACTTTTCAAGTATATGGGAATTTGTTCATGAATGTACTTGAATGAGTTGAATAATTAAGTCTGGAAAGCCTAGATTTGGACTCGGGACTTAAGCCCTTTCCCACTCTAACTGTAGGGAGGAGACCCTCGCCCCGCCCACCAACTCACGGCAGTAGTCGGAGCGCCGCCAATCGATGCACACGTGGAACTTGTGGCACATGGCCACGTACACCGTCAGGGCCACGCAGGGCTGCTGCACGTACTTGGTGTCCCGGATCCACAGCTCGCAGAACGACTCTGGGGAGACCTGGGCACGTGCATCAGACGGTGCTGCCTGCCCGGACTCCCTGTATCCCGGGCCCCGCTCTCCCCAGCCCCGCCCGGGGTGGGGGTGGGGTGCGCAGGGGGGGGACGATGGGCCTCTGCAGGCTCCCAGACTGGCCCCAAACGCGACACCTCTGGGGAACTCACCCAAATGTGCGCCTCCCCGCCCTGGCATTGGCCCCTCCGCAGGTAGATCCCGCCATCCCAGCCAAGGGGCCCCCCCGCGCTGAACCCAGTGGGCACATACGAAGTTGTGGCAGGCGCTGAAGGTGCCGTTGGCCAACATGCGAATGCAGGGGGAGCAGTCAGCCGTGTCGCAGCTGTACCGGCGGAAGCGGGTCTGGCCCACTGAGGTCAGGGAACTGGGCACCTGCCAGCTGTCCAGAAAGGGAGCAGGGTCCTCGTCCTCACCCACCACAGAGCCGTCCTCCAGGGTGAGGTCATTGGCTGGGTCCCCATCACAGATACCTGAAGGGGCCGGAATTATCCAATAGCCATTATGATCACCGCCACCCCCAGGCCCCCCGCTGTCACTCTTCGTACTCCTCAAAAGAATTCTTTGAGGCCGGTACTAGTATTATCCCATTTTATAGATGAGGAAAAGGAATTACAGAGAAGCTAAGAAACCTGCTGTGTAAGAAAATGTTTTTGTTCTAAATACATACCTAAGTATTTAGGGCTACAAAAATACTTTCAAATGGTTCAGAAAAAAAAAATATATATAGTATATGCATAGAAAAGTGCATAGATATGGATGTATAGATACGTATAGCGTATATATCTATACCTTTATATATATAGAGAGAAGCAAATGAGGCAACATTTGAACACTTGGTAAATCTGGGTAAATAGTACATGACAGGTTCTTACGCTATTTGGTAACTTTTAAGTTGGACATTATATGGAAATTAAAATTGTCTCCAAAAAATCAGCTTTAACAGAGATTGCTAGCTAATTATCACACCCGTTTCCTCTTCTTCCTGGGCAATCCACCAGCCTATTTTTCCCAGGCTTCCTTGCAGCTGGTTGAGACCATGTGACTGAGTCCCAGGTAATGGAACATGAGTAAAGGGAATGGGCACCACGTCCAGACCTGGTCCATAAACATTTGCCAACTCTTTTCCCTTCTGTGGAGTTTGGAAGCTCGTGTTAAAATGCAAAGCCACAAGATGGAAGGAATCTCCGCTTGGGAATTTATGTGTGCAAGAAATAAACTTCTGTGGTGTTAAGACACTGAGCTGGGGGCAGGCTGACGTTGATCTGGCAGCTTCTAGCATGACCCCAACTTCCGACTTCATCTCTCACACTCTAGGTGCCAGACACACACTTCTCTGCCCTTGACTTTGTTTAGGTTGCTCGCTCTTCCCGAAACACTTTCTCAGAAGTCCTTCCTTCAAGGCGCCCTCAGAGGCACTGTCCATGACCTTCCCGATTCTGTGTCGCAGGCTTTGGTCTTGCTCTGAGTACACAGACTCATTTCCCTTTAGAGTCTCGCCCTCTCAGTATCCCCCACATTGCCTGGCAGGGGGCCCGCGATACAAGCGTTAGTTTGGAAAACCAGCTGACTCCTGCTCTGACACCTCCAGCCCCCAGTGTTGTGAGTATAAAGCACGATTCAATACAACTCTGTCAATGGCCCCAGGGGTCACATTTTGGGTCTTGACATTGAGTCACCAGCGGGTGTCACAAAGGGACCCCAGGGAGGAGTTGGCCCGCCAGGTTAGGGCTGACCGCAGCACTCTCTGCCGGGTGTAAACAGCAGGAGAAAGTGGTGAGACAAGGATGGCGGTGCTGGTGGCGATGGCGTGCGTCCAAGGAGAGATGCTTGTGGACAGAAAAACGGAAGCTTCATCAAACAGGGATTTTCTCTTTTTTGCCTCCTGGTCTGACCCCAGTGATGGATACCTGGTAACTACATGTTGTACAAATGAAAGAACAAGCATGAAGCAGACTTACGTGTGTTAGTTCAAGGGCAGAGGGCATTTTGAATACAGGGGCGTGAGTGTGAGTGAACAAAATGGGTGCAGATTTATGGATGGAGGCCATGCAAGTATGTGTGTATGTGTGTGTAAGTATGCCTGTGTCACCCACCATCACAATCATGGCAGCCTGTCCCCGAGTACCCTGTGGGGCCCATGCCTTTCTGCCCCTACAGGGAGCAGCAGTCCACACTTGGAATCCTCCCGTACACCGTTTGCTTATCGAAGTACATCCAGCCCCTTAGGGCAGTCATGCTCTTGCTGAAGAGCACTAGTTCTAAAGTGTTGTGGCAGCTCTGCTGTGTGACCTTTAGCACGCCACTTAACCTCTCTGAGCCCCCTTTCTTTTTCAGTTCAACGACCACCTCTCAGAGTTATTATGTGGATGACCTGGAATAAGTGAGGTCAGAGTGTGGAAGTGCTTTGTGAAGTGCTCCGGCATATGCAGACGAGAAGGATTATCTGGTATTAGGAAGCAATCGGAAGCTGACAGACAGCCCGGCTGAAGTGACAACTGGCCGAAGCCAGAGCCCGGCACCATCCTCTGCTGGCAGCTTCAGCCCCAGAACTCAAGACATTATGTCTCTCGGCCCTGACAGCCCCACTGGTCCCCCCGCTGTGGCCTGGCACTCTGTCCCAGCTTTCCCTGGTACAGGGGAACCTGTGTCCCCCTCCCCCTGGCTGGGTCCCACCTCACCGCACAGGCCACGGCCCTGGGTCTCGCTGGCTTTGCTGGCCTCCAGGATCATGAGTCCTGAGCTGTGGAGCCACTGGATCAGGATGTGTGACGGTGTCCGGATCACATACATGTGGCCCGTGTCCTCAATTCTGAACCCGTACCTGCTCACAGGAGGCCACACGAGCTGCGAGTCCAAGGTCACCTTGGGGGGGGGCGGGTGGTATGCAAAGTGAGCACAGCTTGTCCACCCGTCCAGCCATCCATCCGTTCATCCTACAAACAGTTCTTAAGCATCAGCTGTGTGCCAGGCTCTGTCTCGGGCTCAGGCAGCCAAGACCCAGTCCGAGGTGGCATGGAAGGACTGAAAGCCTTGCGATGAGCACAGAGCAGTGAGACAGGAAATGCCGCATCCAGAGGCAGGCTGCATCTCCCTGCCCACACTAACGCGGACTCTGGGCCCTTCTGATCGCCCTATTCTTTCCTCACGCTGCTTGGACCATGGCTTCTGGGGGGATCTTCCCTGAATCCCAGCCTCTGGGCTGGGCACTCCTTCTCGGGGGTCTCCCCATCTCTGGGCTGAGCACTAAGACAGAATCCCTCAGAACAAAAGTGAAGAAGTCAGATATTTTAACCCTAATTATGTAAGGCCTCTGTCTCTTGGCATTCTTACTTCCTCTCCATCACTGTATTCCTCCCGGTACACTTCCTTGCTTGACAGGAGGGCAGACACAAGTGTTCTAATTAAAATCACTTCAAATACATCTAATTTTGCATTATGTTTCTTTAAGAGCATCCCTTCCCACCCTGTCCCTTGTCCCCAATCACGAATAAGCCTCTAGGTCCCTTCCCCCTAACCACACTGCCCACCACCGACTGCTGCCCCGCCTGGAGCACCAGCTCTAATGCACTCACCTTCCGGCTGAGGCGATCAATAATGACCTGGTGGGTCAGGTGAGTCACGTTCAGCATCACCAGACAAAACGGGGGCCAGTTCAGGTGCCCCTGCAGAGAGAGCCCAGCCCTCGTCAACCCGGAGCCCAGTCCTGCCTGCCTCTGCACCCTGGGGAGCGAGTATGATCACAGTTTTCCTGCCCCCATCCCTGATGCCCCTCCCGACAACATGCCAGGGGCACCCATGGGGGCTGAGCAATGGTGCATATCCCAGGGGACATTTTTGGCTCTACCCAACCTCATGCAGGCTCAGCCACAAACAAACAAAAAAAGCTGCCTCATCCAATGGGCTCATGCGGGCATCCTGGTAGGTGATTCCTATAAAAGTCACCCTTGACCAGGCCAGATGTTCAGAATGGCATCCCAGCTCCTCTGCACCTCAGTGCCAGCCCACACGTGCCTGGGAGGATAGGACCAGCTGGGTATGGCACAGGCGCCAGGAGAGGCCAGAAGGTGGCGAACTCCACTGACTCTTTCCCCACGAGCCCTTTTAGGGAGACCCCTGGGAGACAGAAGGAGCTTCTGAGTCTGTCCTCACCTCCGACATCACTCAAAACCCACCTCACTGCTCCATCTCCCCTGCAGACCCAGTCAAATCCCCAAGTGCTGGCAGAAAGTAAAGCAGGAGACAGTCACCAGGTTGGCGCTTTTGCAGTCGAGGTCGTGGACAGTGACCATTTCGTCTGGGCTCTGGCTGAGGATGTAGATGGCCTCTTTGAACAGGGCTGCGTGGCTCCCATCAAAGGTTATGAAGCTCAGATCAGGGAAGATTGAACATCGGCCTGGGGGAGGGCAGGGGCAAGAAGAATAAACAGATGCCCTCGTGGTCAAGGCTGCTGAGGAACACGGAGCAGGTGCCTGAGCCTTCTCCTGGGTGATTCAGAGGCCCTGGGGCCGAGGGGGGTCACACAGAGCAGGCATCACAGAGATCAGAGGTCACAAGGGTAGGAAATCTGCCAGGCCAAGGGCTGCATTGAGACAAGCAGTCCCACAGGAGGTCACATTGAGGCCAGGATTACCCCGAGGCCAGGGTGCACCCAGGTCAGAGGCAGAGGTCACAGGGAGCAGGGGTACACAGCACGAGGAGGACACGGGAGACTCCAGTGGACTCCAGGACTCACAGGCGCATTCCCAGAAGGGGCAGCAGCGGTCCCCGCCCACTCTCACGGCGAGGCCCAGGACCCCACAGCGAAGGGGTGCGACATCCTGGGGACAGTGCTGGGACTGGTTCACACGGATCAGCTGGCCCTCCAGGCAGATGTGACGGACGCAGTCCTCCTCCTCCACAATTGGCTGGGGCACAGGGTAGAGGGACAGTGTGAGTGCCCACCCGAGAAGCCAGAGCCACTCGCCCCCAGACCCCCACCCCAAAACCTGAGGGCACAGAACCCTTCCAGGTACAGGTTCCAGCAGGAGGAGAGCCTAAGGTCAAAGCACCAGGGACTGACACACTCATTCTCCACCCACGGAACCTGTGGGTTGTGTATCACACACACACACACACACACACACACACACAGAGCTATCTGAGCACTCATAGTCTCACACACAGGAACACAGACGTGTACGCCCAGTCCCATGCAGGTGCCCAGACACAAACATGACATTGACACACCCACGTTGTCACACTCTGGGCATCCAACCAAGCCACCCAATTATCCCCTGGCCCCCCAAAGGGGCACAGTGTGACCCTATTATGGTATCAGGGGCCCAGAGGAGCCCAGACAGCTTTTTGGGCTCCAGGGGCTTGAAGCAGGGGTGAAGACTGTGACTGGACCCCATCTCACGGCCTGGAAGCTGGTTGAGAAGCTGTGACAGGACTTGCCCCTAGCCCGGGAATGCGAGAGCATGGTGGTGCCTGAGCCCAGTGGTGTGGAAGGAGGGAAGGCATGGAGGGTCCACACACAGGCGGCCAGAGTCCTGACAAGCCACTCACAACGCACAGGGCGGATGCATTGGCCTCAGTGGTGGTTGCCAAGGCCTCGGCCGAGACTGCTGAGATGCTCTGAACTGCAGCCGAGCGCCCGGTCTGCTGGGTGGTGGCCTCTCCCACCGGCTCTGCTGGCGGCCGAGGTCCTGCTGAGGTCCCATGGGCCTCAGCTGGCTGAGGGAGCAAGACCAGTGAGCTCTCTCGGGAGGCGGTCCTGGCCGAGACAGGGCTCAGGGGCTGGGCTGTGGGCCCCAGTGGCACTGTACTGGCCCAGGGGCCCTTGGCCTCAGTCACCAAGGCAGCAAGAGTGTGGACCACAGCTGGTGTGAGCTCTGTGGGCTCCTCCTGGGCAGAGCCATGTGGCAAGGCGGGCAGAGACACTTGCTTGGACAGGACGGCTGTCTTCTCCGCAGTGCTCTTCTGTGGGGCAGCAGGGACTGTGGAGGCCACTACCTCAGCCGCAGCCACGACTGCTGAGGTTGGCACTGTGCCCGTTGTCTCAGGAACCGCGTGACTGGGTGGGCGCACCTGGGCCACGACGGCTGGGGTGAGAGGCAGGGCGGGGCCGAGTGTCCGAGTGGATGGGGTCGTGGCCTTTGCAAGAGATGTAACGTGTTGCTGCAGTGGAGGGGTGGTGACAGAGCCCTTGGGACCAGGAGTGGCCACTGGGGCAGATGTGCCCACTTTGGCCAGGGGCAGGCTGGTGTCAGGGGGTAGGCCAGAGAGGAGTTGGGGTGGCTGAGTTGACTCCAGAGACACAAAGGGTGTGGCCCCCAGCCCATGAGCAACTGTGGACAGGCTGGTGGCAGCCTGAGTTCCTGCAGGTGGAGCTGGAGGCCTGGTGGCTGTGGGGCTGTGCCCGGTGGGGTGAGGTGGGGCCATGGGGAGTGGGCTGGGAAGTGGGGGTGGCGGCAGGCCCGGGGGCTGGCCTTGCCCAGGCAGGACCTGCTCTGTGGATGGCCCCGTCTCCACTCCCTCGGTCACCACGGGGCTGGCAGGAACCTGTTCTGCTGCTGTTCCAGCCTCAGCTGGGGGGCTGCTGGGACTGGAAATGCTCTGGGCCTGTACTGGCAGGGGGGTCCCTGTCCTGTTCATGACCTTTGTTATTGCAGGTGTCAGCAAAGCCTTGTGGGACTCTGAGGAAGTGGGGCGCCGGGAGGCTGCTGTAGGGGAAGCTACAGACCTGGAGGAGGTGCCCTCGGGCAAGTCCAGGCCCGGCAAGGCCTGTGAGGGCATCGTCTTTGTGGGCAAGGAGCCGAGGCCTGGGACCGTCACCGCTTTGGTCAGGAGTGGGAAGCGGGGTGCAGGGGGTGACTGGGAGGAGACTGTAATGTTGGGGCTCCCTGCAAAGGTCATGGTTACCCTGGTTGTCTCCACGGCACCCAACCCCATATCAGGGGTGGACATCTGCCGTGACATGGGGAGGGGCGAGGACTCTGGGACGTGGGGGATGGACAGGAGGCTGGTGGTCTCTCCCTTGCTGGCTGGGGCCTCCGTGGAGTGGGCAGGGAGGTGAGAGGCAGTGACCCTTAGCGGCTCCCGGGTCAGGGCAGGAGGCAGCGTCGGCCCCTCAGTGGCTGTCATGGGTGGGTTCAGGGCTGAGCCGAGTGGGGCAGCTGGGGTGGCTGATGGCCTGAGGGAGGGGGCCCTGGGAGTGTCCTGTGGAAACTGTAGCTCCTGGTCACTGGCAGTGGGCAGTTCTTGACTGGGAGGCAGGGTCTTGTTGCCAAGGGCCTCGGTGGGAACCAAAACCGTGGGCTCCACACCTGGGCAGATGAGAGAAGAGGCTCAGGTGAGGAGGTGACTGCCGCCCCAGGGGTCACCACGGTGCAGGGCTGTGATCTGAGGCTTCAGACAGGCGCCCTAGGTGAGGGGGAAAGACAGCTCCCCACGGCCCATCAGCTGCCTGACCAAGCCCCAGGCTGTGCCACACGCACTGACTCAGAGAAGTCGGCGGCCTGGACTCTGCCTCGTGACTCCAGACCAGTCCCTTTGTTGTTCTGGGCCTCATTTTCTCTCCCTGGGAAATCAGAGAATGGGCTGGACGGGGCCCCAGCCTGCTTGACAGTGTTCTCCATCCGGACGCCCTATGCTGACCCTGCTTACCCAGGGACCTGGGAGTTCTGGGCGTGACGGGTCCACGAGACCCTGGGGATTCACGGCAAATCCGAGGGAGGGAACAGAAATGCAGGCCACTCACAGTCCTCCAAGTAGACGCATCTCTGTGTGACTTCATCCAGGACCTTGGGGCTGGGGCACGCAGGCACACAGCCTTCTACCCTGAGGACAGAGCAGGGGGCGGGTCAGCGGTCTGGAATTGGGGGAGGGTCAGCTCTTCTCACCTGGATTGAGCACAGGTCTCATCCTTTCTTACGATGTGAGTGTGTTCTTATTGTGTGCACACTCCTGTGAACCTCCACACACTGTCACACATATCACAGAGGAGCACAAACGCCCAAGTGTGCATGCTGTACACTCCTGCCCTCGGACCAAGGTGGAAAATACATGCTCACATGTGTCTCTCTTTAGGCACACACTCGCACACCCCCTCCATGCCTACAGGACTCAAAAATGCTCACATGGACATATGTGCACATCCATGCCGACCACTGCAAACAGCGTATGTATACTCGCGCACATAACCCCACCAACATCCAAACATATGCAGTTCATATATATGTACATGCACACATCGGTGCAAGGCTAGGCACACCTGTGCACATACACACACACAGGGCTCAGCTATATGCACGTTGTGCACAAACAGATGTTCACATACGCCCATCGAGGCACATTAACCCTCCTACACACCCTCATACGTATAGAACACAAACATGCCTATATATGTGAGTCCACACACGCCTCACTGTACGCTCCCGTCTCTGCCCACAGATGACACATGAGCCCACTCCCACACATGTATGCTCAAACACGTTAATAC
>PVKM010036228.1:0-14879 GCA_004027735.1 Carollia perspicillata
GAAAAAGAAGATAAAAATATGAACAGTAAAAGGACAGCAAATTCACAGTTATTAACATCCACACCTAAAACAAAAGCAGACTAAGTGGTCACCTAAAACAGGAGCAGAGCCACAGAAATGGAGGTCACATGGAAGGTTAGCAACAGGGGAGTGGGAGGAGAGGGTGGGGAGAAGGTACAGAGAATAAGTAGCATAGACGTTGGGAAGAAAATAGACAGGGAGAGGGCAAGAGTAGTGTGGGAAATGTAGAAGCTAAAGAACTTATGATACATGGACATGAACTAAAGAGGGGGAGTGTGGGTGGGAGGGGGTGTGCAGGGTGGAGGGGAATGAAGGGGGAAATGGGAGAACCATAATGGCATAATCAATAATATATATATATTAAAAATAAAATAAATTAAGTAAATTAAAAAAAAAAGAAATGTGTATGGAATCACAAAAGGCCTCACATAGCAACAGTGATCCTGAGAAACAACAAAATTGGAGGAATCATGCTACCTAATATCAAACTATACTATAAGGCCATAGTAATCAAAACAGCATGGTACTGGCATATAAACAGACAAATAGATCAATGGAACAGAATACAGAGCCCAAAAACAAATGCACACTATTTTAGTCAATTAATATTCAACAGAGGAAGCAAGCACATACAATGGGATAAAGATAGTTTATCAAATAGATGGTGTTGGGAAAATTGGACAGATACATGCAGAAAAAAGGAACTAGACCACCTTCTTATACCACACACAAGGATAAATTTAAAAAGATGAAAGATTTAAATGTTAGACCCAAACCCATAAAAATCTGAGAAGAAAACATAGGCAGCAAAATCTCAGACATTGTAGAAATATTTTATTGGATATATCTCCCCAGGCAAGGGAAAGAAAAGAAAAAATGAATGAGCGGGACTACATCAAACTAAAAAGTTTTTGCATAGCAAAGGAAAACATCAATAAAATAAAAAGACAACTCACAGAATGGGATAATATATTTGTCGAAACATCTAATAAGGGGTAAATATCCAAAATTCATAAATAACTTATAAAACTCAACACCAACCCCCCCAAAAAAACCCCAATAAGAAAAGGGCAAAGGACCTGAATAGACACTTCTCCAAAGAGGACATACAGGTGGCCCATAGACATATGATAAGATGCTCAATGTCACTAATTATCAGAGAAATGCAAATTAAAACCACAATGAGATATCATCTCACACCTGTCAGAATGGATATCATCAATGAAACAAGCAAACAAATAAAAAAACCAAGTGCTGGTGAGGATGTGGAGAAAGAGGAACAATTTTGCACTGTTGGTGGGAATGCAGATTGGTGCAGCCACTGTAGAAAGCTGTATGGAGATACCTCAAGAAATTAAAAATGGATCTGCCTTTTGACCCAGTGATTCCACTTTGAGGAATGTATCTGAAGGAATCCAAAACACTAATTTGAAAGAATATAAGAATATAAGCATTACTATGTTCATTGCAGCATTATTTACAATCACCAAGATATGGAAACAGCACAAGTGTCCATCAATACACTAGTGGATAATATAACTATGGGGCATTTATCCAATTGAATGCTACTTGGCCATAAAAAAAGAAGAAAATTTTACCCTTCAAGACAGTATGGATGGACCTGGAAAACATTATGCTAAGTGAAATAAGCTATTAGGAGAAAGACAGATACCATATGATTTCACTGATATTTGGAATCTAATGAACAAACTGAAATAATAAGCAAATTAGAGAAAGACTCATAGATTGAGATCAGGTTGACAGCTAAGGGTTCAATGTTAGAGGAATTGAACAAAAACAAAAAGGGACTCCTGGATATGGAGAACAGTGTGGTGGTTGAGGGGGTGGGGGTATAAGGGGACTGACTAAATGGTAATGGGAAAATACAATAAGAAATTTGAAAAATAAATAGAAAAAAAAAGATGTGTTAGGTTGATGCAGAGATAATGGTGCCAATTCCCGGGGCAGAGTCGATGGAATTTGTAAGAAGGGAAGCAGTTAGCTCACATGTTCACAGCTCATTGAAGACTCCTATTTTTCAGTCTTTGGTTCTCTTTGTCTTCCCCACTTCCATAGAGTCATTTACATTTTTGTTGTATCTCACTCTGCCCAACTTTTTCCTTAGAGATAGTAGCAGGGAAAGCACTTTAAACAACTTAAAACAATTATCTGGATCCCAGAGAAAGCAGAACTAGGATAAATCAGGACACTATTCTCATGAATCTAGGTGAGAAGTTGTGGAAGGAGGGTGTGGAAGCTGGAAGAGGAAGCTAAATGAGCCAAACCCTAGGACCTCAGGGAGAAAGACATGAAAAGGAAGATGGCCAGTTCAGGGACCTGGTTTGGGAGGTTAACTAGGCAGGAATCCCCACACACCCTGTATTTTTCCATCTATCACCACTTTTTTTACTCTCTTGTTTTATGAAGATTTTAAAAGATTCTAGATCTGTTGTTGGCAATCTTTCAGAAAAATTTAACAGAGAATTCTATAAAGTCCCCAATGAAGCCTTCCATAGCCACAGGTAGCAACAATTGTCCTCTAAAGAAGTGTGGTAAAGAAACCTTCGAGTACTTTCTCCTTCAAGGCTTTGAGTACTTCCGGTCTTTTGGCCTGAGAACCTAGCAGCTAATTATTTCTCTTGACTTGCTGACTGATAAAGAGAGGTTTCTTTGTTAGTATAGTTTCAACTAGTCTCTGGAACCTAGACGAAAAAGGGAAGGAGTGTATGTGGGAAGGGAAGCTTTAGTAACTAAATCTGGGAGAGAGAATTTCTCCCAAAAGCAAAGCATATGAGCATGATCAGGAGAACCATGTAGTAAAATCAAGGCACAGCAAGGCTAGCTTTCAATGAGCATTGCCAGGTAGGCTTCTCTGGGGTTCAGATGAATCTTGCTAACTCTTAGGACACCATTCCAGTAACTCTCATCCCTCTCCCTTACATTTTCTGCACTGGTTGCTTTCCTTTGGTCTTTAAAACATGCTCTGTTTTGGCAGACACTAAAATTAAAATTCAAAAAATATTTCCTCTGACCACCTGACTACTTCTCCCTCCACTATATCTCTCCATTACCAACCCAGAACAAACCTTTTGATAGACTAGCCAAAACTCACTGCCTTCACTTTGTTTCCTACCATTCTCCCTAACTCCTGGCAATCAGGGCCTACGAACTTCTCTCTCTTGAAAGTACTCTCTGGAACATTACAAGTGACCTCTGCTAAATTCTAATCTCATAGAACTTCTTTATGATATTTGCCATAGCTGAACACTTTTTACCCCCTTCTTAAACCCTCTCTTTGGTTTTCATTGCACTGTACTATGGGTTGTTCAGTCTTTTATCCTCTTACATTCCCCTTCACTAGCCCCTTCCATTCTGCCCAAAGGGTCTTGCTCCTCTCTTAGTAATTTAATCCACCTCCTACAGTTTCTAACACCTCATCTATGAGGATGAGACACCACTGAAACTTATTTTTTAGGTTCTGTCAATTTCCTAAATACACATCCACCCCACTCTTATTGGTTCCCTTAAGGACCAATAACCAGAACTTAGCTCAGTCCCTTATTAGCTGTCACCTGCATAGTGACAACAGCCTCTGGAAGTAATCTCTCTGTCCAGTTAAACTTTGCTGCAATCTAACATTCTGGACAGTAATCTTTCTATATCTGATCCCTTTGCTCCTCTGCCCCAAACTGTAAATCAATCCCTACTGCTGTTGAAAGAAAACCCATACATCTTAACCAGGCATTGAAAATCCTTCACTGTTCAGCTCCCACTATATTTGCAGGCTTATTTTGCACTAAACATCCCTACCTGCTCTAGTCGCCAGGCATAATGGATTCCTTGTTGATATTTAAATTCATCCTGCACTCTCTCATCAGCTGGCTTCCAACCAAGTGGTTTCGTTGCCAAAATTAATCTTCTCTTTCAGAATGCTCTACCAAGGCTCTGTCCATCCTTCAAAGTTCAGCTCAAATCTGACTTCTTCCAAAAAGACTTCTCAGATTTCCCTGATCAGAATTAATGTATCCCTTATTGTAACACTAATTTTCTTATTTGCTGTGGAATTCAGCTGTAGAGTGCTGAATTATTGAATAATTATAACCCTTCAGTTCATGGCGAAATATTACCATTAGTCCATATAATGCCCCTCCTTTTATCTTTATTATTTTCATTTATCCAAATTTCTACTCTCATTCTTGTCCCTTCACAGGAAACTTCTCTAAAGTATTTGATGTAAGTATGTAAGTTCAGGATATATGTGTGTATCTATATGTATATGTATTTCTATATATAATCTATATCATTTATCTATATCATCTATATCTATATAAAATCCCCATCCATATCCATATTTATATCTGATTATTCATGTGTGAATGTGTATTTAAACTCAAGTAAATATTATTGAGTTATTGATCTCATTCTATTTCTTATTTTTTTCAAAAGAACATTTTCAAGATCTATATTGGTATTTACACAAGTACTTTACTGCTTCTAATCCTTGTTGGTATGCATAGTATGCATTTACCACATGTTAAATGTATGTTTTTTCGCTGGTAGACAATGGAGTTTGCCTCCAATCCCTTACACAAATGATTCTGTGATAAATATCCTCATAGACAGCCCATTTTAGAATCATGGAGAAGTTTGCCAGAATACTTACTCAGGAGTGAGACTGTTAGGTTGTAGGAATATATACATAGTTACTGCCAATAAATGCTACCATATCACCCTTCAAAAAGCTATCCTAATTTATACTCCCACCAGTAATACCTGGGTGTTCCTTTTCCCATACATGTTCATAAACACTGGCATTATCTGACTTTTTAATTTGTGTCCATTTGGTCAGTATAACTGGCTATTTCACTGTTGTTTTAATTTCTATTTCTATGAAAACAAATAATTTCTATTTCTATGAAAACAAATAAGATTGATCATCTCTTCATATGCTTGTAAACCAAGCCAATTTCTGCTTCGGTGAGTTTTCCATTCTGTGAATAAACCTTGTCCATTTTTTTCTATTGTATTTTCTGCCCTTTCTTGTTAATTTACCATAGTTCTTTGGACATGCTAGATATCAGTGCCTTGTCACTTTTAAACATTGCAAATATCTTCTATTATCTGTCTGTTAACTTTGCCCATGGTGTCCTTCATTGAGTTGAAACTCTTAAGTTTTATGTAGTAAACTTCATGACATGTTTTCCTTATGTTTTGTACTTTGGGGTCTTATTTATGAAGCCCTACACCATTTCAAATTATAAAGAAATTCTACATTTATAGTTTTACCTTTCACATTTAGGCTTTTAATCTACCTACATGTCATCTTCACATGTGATTTGTGGTAGCAATCCAACTTTATTTTTCTCCATATAGCAGTGCTTCTCAATCTTTTCCATGTTGTGACACAGACAGTATATGATAGTATGTTCTCAGCATATTGTGGTAAACTGATGGGGTCACTCAAAGCCAGAGGTGGAAGTCACAAACTTGAAAAATATGGTCTCTCCTTGCCACACAGAGTCAAGGGGATCAAGAGTTCCACATTCCTATAATTCTTTGTGACTTGCAGTGTGACAGACTAATTGGGAAGCTCTGTCACATGGTGATCTACTCTTTCCAATACCAAACTATCCATCCTTCTTTGCTGAGATTTGCTGAGCTCTAAATTCCATTTCTTTGGTTTATTTGCCTTTTACTGTGCTAGTACTACAGATGAAGATGATGCCTCACACTATAGAAGGGCAAGCCTCTCATTTCTTCTTTTACAAAACTGACTTAGATATTCATAGACATTTATTCTTCTCATAATTTTTTAAATAAATGTTTAAAGTTCTTTAAAATACCCTGCTGTTATTTTTATTGGAATGACATTGAATTGATGGACTTGGAAAAAGTCCATCAATTCAAGGGACTTTCAATTCAAAAGTCCATCATTCAAAAGTCCTTCAATTCAAAAGTCCATCATTGTAAAGATGGAATTGACATCTTTATAATGATAAGTCATCCTATCTGCCAACATGATGTATCCCACTACTTCTTAGAACTTTTATGTCTATTAGAATTTTTTTAAATTTATTTCTTTTTATTTTTAGAGAGGGGAAGGGATTGAGAAAGAGAGGGGAGAAACATCAATGTATGGTTGCTTCTCGTGCTTCCCCCGCTGGGAACTGGCCTGCAACCCAGGCATGTGCCCTGACTGGGAATCGAACTGCGATCACTTGGCTCGCAGGCCCGCGCTCAATCCACTGAGCTATGCCAGCCAGGGCTTATGTCTATTAGAATTTTAAAAAAAATTTCTGGAAAATATTCAATATACTTTTTGTTAGGTGAATTACCAACAAAAAAATGTTATAGGTTTTCTTTGTTGTTGCTATTGTGAATGGTAATTTTACGTGCAGAATTTTGTACTTCTACTATTATATTCAGAGTGTGCATTGAGGTAGAATTCTATGTCTAAAGAAATATTTCTCTAATTGGCCTTGGAACCTCTGAAAAAAGGTCTTTGGTTCAGCTTTCTCTCCACTACTGTGATTATTGTGTTAGTATGTGGTCACTTAATATTGATTGAACTTAATTAAAGGAACTGTTAATGCCTCAGAAATTACCATCCCTGTAATTTCTGACAAAAGTACCATGTGATTCTTATTTAAAAATAATTGGACATGTTACTTTAAATTAGGTACTGGAGGAAAGATATTACTAATATATGGTTTTGACTTTTGAACCATGGTAATATTTCATAAATTCCCTAAATTTGGTTGTTGATTACATGGGTGTGTTATCTTTGTTAAAATTATTTGTGCTGTACACTTCTGAATTGGGCACACTGTACATATAATAAATAATTTAAAAGTTGTAAATAAAAACTGAAACTTACTACAGAAGTCCACAAAAAATGTAAATGTATAAAACATATTATAATGCCTGTATATACTAATAACATCTAGAATTTATTGCATGTCAGGTCTGTGCTAATCACCTCATAAGAATGGTCTTATTTAATGCTCAGTAAAGTCTTATGAAGGAGGTACTATTATCATTCATGTTTTATATATAAGGGGAATGAAGCAAGGAGAAGTTAAATTACTACTCATAGTTATGTAGTTGGAAAATGTGTATCTCCTTGAATACATAACAGCTTAGAACCTAAGACAAAAGCATCCTCTGACCAAGTGATTTTCAAAGTATTATATCATGGTGAGATTATGCTCAGTTGCATCTTAACTGATATCATTTCTAAGAGGCTCAACCTAGAAGCTCTGAGGAAGAAATGAGTTCTAGCTTTTGCTGTCTTCTGTCAGATCGTTCTGCCCTTTCAAACTCCCTTCTAAGAGGATAGGTCATAAGAGAATCAATTTTTTTCTTTTTTTATATACCTTTTATTTTGAAATAATCTTAGATTTACCATATACTCCATATCCCATCACCTATGTCCCCTAACGTTAACATCTTGCATAACTGTTGTACATTTATCAGAACTAAGAAATTAAATTTGCTGTGCTACTATTAACAAAATATGCTTTATTTAGATTTCATCAGTTTTTATACTAATGCGCCTTTTCTGTTCCAAATCAGGATGTATCATCACATTTAGTAAAATGCATTACATTTAAAATATTGAGGTAAAATGCATAACACAATTTACCATTTTAACCAATTTTTAACTGTACAGTTTTCATGATTGTCTAACCACTATGCTGTACACTTAAAACTAATAGAAAATAATATTGAACATAAACTGTAATTGAAAAATAAAATTAAAAAGAAAAGTGTAATGTTCTGTGGCATTAAGTACATTTATATACATTATCTAATTATGTACATTACATTATGTAATTATGTACACAATGTCATAATGTACATTAAGTACATTGTTATGTAACCATCATGGCCACCCATCTTCACAACTTTTTCATCTTCTCTAACTGAAATTGTAATGGGATAGGTAGGACCAGAGGTTGCTGGAAAGCAGAGACCCCGGTTTGGGTAGGGGATTTAAAGATCTGTTGCAGGACTGCTTCCCCTCTTGTCAGGAAAGGCAAGGGGCAGGGAAAGCTGCCGAGGCTGCATATTAAATGTACCCTGCTTTCTCCAAGGCAGGGAAGAGTGAACTAGCAGAAGGCACCCATATTGCATAACGAAGGCAGCTATCAACTGTAAAGGAGCCGGCATTTGTAACCCTGACAACCAGGCAGCCTCACAGGAGGAGGGGCAAAGGCAAATGTGGCCAAGAATAGCCCTCATTGGTTGGAAAGCTGGATACTCCCACTGGCTATTGGAGTGCATGAGATTCCAGATTACTGGAGAGAGGGCTTTTAAAAACAGGAAGCAGGGAGAAGCTTATTCTCTTGGCCCTTGGCTCCTGGCACTTGGACTTGGGACTTTTGGTCACAGGTGTGCTTGGATGCTCTGGTTCTCAGGCCCTTGCTCCCTGCATGGAGATGAATGCTCATGGGACCAGGCATATGCCAGGCCTACCAGAGGCCCTGCATGGTTGGAAGCCACTCCTGGAGGCAGGGTCTGACACTGGGGCATATGCCTCACTGAACTCCAGACTCTGGGACACTATGACCCAGTGCAGCACAGCACATGGGTCCTGGACCGTGACATGGAGACTGAGAGCAGCACACCCCAGATCCTGAAGGAGAGCTACTGTGAGAAAATAGTGACTCTGCAACCTACTAGTGCTGTGGGTTTCCAGAGAGGATGGAGATCTGTTTTCATGGCCGGCTTAAACTCCAAAAGGACAGATAAGGAAAGGAGAAACTTCTGGGTGTAGTTTTGGCTTGTAATGTTTGGGGAGCAAGAGAAGTCCTGGGTCTTGTAGGAGAGAAGGGCTCAGAGCAGGAGTGCTCTCAGCCTCCCCAAAATTGGAACCATGTTAATAAAAATCTATTTACTTCAACACAAATCTTTGGGTCAGGTGTGTTAAGGGTGAATTGTGGCCAAATCCCATGCCGCAAAGTTGCATAACTAGTAAAATACATTTTTACAACAACAAAGAAAACCTGTAGTCCAGAGTAGCTGGAGCCACAGGAAAACATTTACCACCATGCAATTAACAACAACCTTGTAACAAGACCAGAAAAAGTTGATGTATATGGAAACCATAGAAACAGCTAAGCAAGATCAGTATGACCAGCACTTATAGAAAACATCTACATTGGGTTAGTAGTAAACCCTCTTAATAAGCGAAAACTTCAGCAATAAAAAACTACGCTACCCATTTGAGTGAAGCCCATAACCTTACTAAGAAGCTCTAAATGGTTTTGAGTGAAGATAATTCCGTGAAACCAATTCAAAAGCAAATCAATCACTTGGAAGAAAAGTGGGACTGTACTCATTTTCAGAAGAGAATTTGCAGTTACCCAACAATGTGCACGGCACCTAAGTGATTAGACCCCAGTGCACTACCTCATATACTCTGTATGAAGCAATTGTCAGAGACTGCACAGTCAAGCACCTGGTATTGGAGATAATCCTGTAGTAAGTAAAAAGCTCACATAGCTATTGTTGCAAGTATTTGACTACATAAGGAAGAAAATCCTCTATAGTAGAAATATGTCAGATGCTCTCAATCAGTGCTTCTACAATTGTAAGGTGCACATGAATCACCTGGGGATCCTGTTACAATGTAGACTGATTCAGTACGTCAGGGATGAGACCCAAGAGTGTATTTCTCATGAGCTTCAAGGTGATATTGGTGCTGATGATCAATTGCTATGGAAACTGCTATGGGCTGCAGTTTCTGTAGCAGAGCTCTGAATTAGTGGTTCTCATCTTGGCTGCATATTGGAATCACCTGAGAGCTTTAAAAACTGCCACCTGGGCCCCATTCCCAGAGACTCTGATTTAATTAATTGGTTTAGGGTACTCAATGGACGGAAATGTGTTCCCCTAAAATTAATATATGGGATCCCTCACCTCCATCACATGACTGTATTGGAGAAAGGGTCTTTGAGAAGAGATTATTTAGGTCATAAGGTAGGAGTCCTGATTGGAAAGAACTGGTGCCATTATAGAAAGGGAAGGAGACATCAGAGTTTTCTTTCCATCATGTAAGGAAACAGCAAGAACATGGCCATCTGCAAGCCAGGAAAAGAGCTCTCACCAGAACCCAACCATGCTGGCATCCTGATCTTGGATTTCCAGCCTTCAGACTTGTCAGAAAATAAATTTTTGTTGGTTAAGCCACCCAGTCCATGATGTTTTGATATGATAGTCCAATATAAAACAGGATATGGCCTGAGTACTGAGAGTTTAAAAAGCTCCCCAGGTGATCCTAATGTGCAGACCAGGCTGATAACTTCTGCTCTAATTTGTAGTTGAAGTGGGCAGAAGCATAAAATGGAGTAAAAATAGCTTCATCAACAAATGGTGTTGAGAGATCTGGACAGCTACATGCAAAAAAAAAAGAAAAAAGAAAGAAAGAAAGAAACTCCATCATTAACTTACACCACATGCAAAAATAAATTCATGGTGGATAAAAGACATAGATATAAGTTGTGACACCATAAAAATCCTAAAGAAGAAAATAGGCAGGAAACTCTGATATTCTATGCAGCAATATTTTCACTGATGTGTCCCCTAGAGCAAGGGACATAAAGGAAAAACTAAGCAAATGGGATCTCATCAAATTAAAAAGCTTCTGCATGGCTAAAGAAAACAGCATTAAAATAAAAAGAGAATCAACTGTATGGGAAAACATATTTGCTAATGATACCTGAGACAAGGATTTGATGTCCATAATATATAAAGAACTTACATGACTTCACTCCAGGAAGACAAACAACCCAATTAAAAATGGGCAAAAGACTTGAACAGACACTTCTCTAAAGAGGACATGCAGAGGGCCCAGAGACATATGAAAAGGTGCTCAGCATCACTAGCCATCAGAGAGATAGATGCAAATTAAAACCACAATGAGATGGCACTTCACAGTGGTGAGAATGGCCATCATAAACAAAGCAACCACCAACAAGTGTTGGAGAGGCTGCGGAGAAAAGGGAACCCTAGTGCATTATTGGTGGGAATGCAGACTGGTGCAGCCACTGTGGAAAACTGTATGGAATTTCCTCAGAAAACTGAAAATAGAAGTGCCTTTTGACCCGGAAATTCCACTGCTGAGATAATATCCTAAGAACCCTGAAACAGCAATCCATAAGAACCTATGCACCTCAATGTTCATAGCAGTGTTATTTACAATAGCTAAAGTTTGGAAGCAACCTATGTGCCCATCAGTAAATGAATGGATCAAAAAAGAACTTTGGTACATTTACACAATGGAATATTATGCAGCAAAAAAGAAAGAAGGAACTCCTACCCTTTGTGACAGCTTGGATGGATCTGGAGAGCATTGTGCTAAGTGAAATAAGCCAGGTAGTGAAAGACAAATACCATATGATCTCACCAAGCAAGCCAAATATAATCAAATACATTGAAATTAAGAACAATCTCAAAGTAACCAGAGGGGAGGTGGGAGGGAATAATGAGGGTAAGCAGGGGAGGGTTTTCAGGAACAACTATAAAGGACAGATGGACAAAACCAAGATGGGGTGGGATCAGGGGAGGGAGGTGGGAATGGCTGGGTTGGGGGGAAGTGGTGGTGAGAAAATGGAGACAACCTTATTTGAATAACACTAAAAAAATAAGAACTTGTACAGCTCATGGATATGAACTAATGGGATGGGGATTGCTGTTTGGAGCGCAGGTGCAGGACAGGGGGAAAAGGGGGGAGAAAATGGGGCAAATGTAATAGCATAATCAATAAAACATACTTTAATAAATAAAGAGAAAACAAAATTCTTTTTTCTTTTTGCTGCTCTGCCTGGGTGGGTTATTTTTCCTACCTTGTCTTCCAAAGCACTTATTCTGTACTCTGCTTCATGTAAGTTACTGTTTATTCCCTCTTGTGTATTATTTATTTCAGATATTGCAATCTTTATTTCTGACTGGTCTTTTTATGGTTACTATGTCTTTTTTCATGCTGTTGCATATCCTCATAATCATTAAGTTGAGTATCCTTATAATCATTACTCTAAATTCTCTGACAAATTGCTTGCCTCCATTTCATTTAGTCCTTCTGGAGAATTCTCCTGTTCTTTTGTTTGGGGCTTGTTCCTTTGTCTTCCCATTTTGGCGGCCTCTTTGTGTTTGTTTCTATGTATTAAGTAGACCTGCAAAGACTCTGGTGCAGACCTTTGTCAGACGATGCTTGTGACTGGCCATGGGAAACCTGTTTGGAGCTATCAGTGATCCACAGTGTGTGACTCCCTCTGCTTGACCTGTTTGTGTGCAGAAAGAACCAGGCAGCACACCACTCCAGCTTTTACCAGAAGGGGGCCCCAGGGAGGATCAGCTAAGGTCTCAGATCTCCCAGAGATCCATCTTTTTTGTTAAACTTAATGAATTATATATCTTCAAGCTATATTCATCAGCTCAGCTTAAGCTCCACAGGGTGGGGCAGAGGAATTCCTGTGATTGGGGCTATTGCTTCCCTTCAAGTTGATGCCCCTTGGAGAGGAGTGCTCTGCCTGGGATAAATGGCTCTGCAGTATGAGGAATGACTCAGTTCAGGGATCCTGGTGGCTCTTCCTTTAGTTCTCACCCCAGAGCCACCAACCCCAAACTCTCCTCAAGCATCTCTAGCCCACTCTTCACTCCCATTGGCTGAGTCCAGGGTAAGTGGCTGCAAATGAAATTTTGTGCATTGGCCTTTTAAGAGTCTCTCTGTGTCTCCAGCCATCACTCCGTGCCAGAGAGAAGCCCTTATCCTTTTCACAGATGGATGTTTTCTCAGTTCCTTTCTGGCTCTGGTGCTGTAGGCTGGGGAGCCCAGCTTCGGGTTTAGACCCCACAACTCAAGAGGATGCCCCAGCTGCTGAAATATCCCTCCATAATTTCAGCTGCCTCCAATGGGAGCCCAGCCAGCCCTCTCATGCCTCCTCTGCACCCCCTACCAGTCATATTGTGGTGACGTGGTTTCTTCTGTCTGTCCATTGTTGTAAGGCTTCTCTCCAGATAGCATTCAGTTGATTATTCAGGATGCTTTCTCTACAACTTGGTTGTAATGCCAGATTGGTACTGGGAGGAGATCAGCATAGCTTCTGCTTACTCCTCTGGCATGTTGGGTTTCTTGGAATGAATCTAAACTATCTCCATTTGAGTTGGACACTAGACCCAACAGCAAGGTCTTCAGTCTGGCAGAGATGTGGCGTGACATTAGTAACAGTGTGTTGGATTTTCTGCATGTGTGGATTTCTAAGTTGCTTTGTCTGGGTCCCGATTTGTCTTGACAGAATTGACTCAAGTACTACATACATAATTCATGTCTATATGTAACTAGTTCAGAGTTATCAATTTGAGCAAGGTCAACTTTTCTAATAAATCCTTTGTTTATCAGGCATTGCTAGTTCCTCTACAGCTTACTCTCCATCATGGACCCTGAGATTAGCTATGTGAACAATGCTCTCCTGTCCTTCTTTTTGACCTATCCCTTTACCTCAGCCCTAGTACTTCTGATGAATGTGCCAGTGTCCAACTCTGGAAAACTCCACCTGCTTATCCTGATTCTTTTCCTGTGCTGTCAAGTATTGTTTGAGGAAGCTTATCCCACAAATACATGTTTTCTAGTGTCAGCAGAAGCCTCAGAACAGTTTGGCAGCCTTTTCATACTTTTTTAACAATTGACTTCCTGCGATTTCTCCACAGCATCTCTTTCTGGCCCTTCCCTGTTGTCCCCATTTCAACTACATTCACTCTTATCTCTCATCCTACATTTATTGAAAAAATGAGGTCAATTTGAAATGGACTTTCTCCACTTCCCTCATACATACACAAATTTGTTCTGGACCTTTTCCTTTACTCATCCTCCTCCATTCTCTACTTTGGAAGATTAAAGTCTTTCCTTTGTCTTTAAGACAAATGCATCAACATTCCTTGTGTTCAGAATCACATCCTTCCTGATTTCCTCTGCATTATGTGTACATAAGTCATCTTTCTACCTCAGACTGAGAGATCAAGGCTCATGTTACATTCATCCCTGTGTTCCCAACATGTAACACCATGGCTGGCACATAGTAAGCACTCCATAAATGTTTACTGAATTGATAATATATGAAAGGAATGAGGAGATCAACTTGAGTTCTTTGTTCTTTGTGAATCTACTTAATTAGGTTATAAAAGTGCCATCAGTCATCAAGACCGATTATGGGAAGAATCAAGAGCATTCAAAAGCTCCAGACCTATGTTTTTTTTTGGAGTTTGATTACATTTTGGGGAAATGTTTGACCAAGAATCGACCTGTCATTTTATAAAAGAATGAGTGGAAAGAGCACTAGACTGGGAATAAAAAGTCTGGCTCTTGAGCTAATAAGCTGTGTGACAATAGACAATATAATTAACTTATGGCCTCAGTTACATTCCTTAGTACATTGAGAATGGGGATATTATGAACTTCCAGTCAGAATGGGGGCATAGATAGACATGCTTCACCTCCTAAGCAACCATAGAAAGAATTACAACCAGATCTCAAAACTAATGGCACCCAGAACCATCAGAAAATCAAGCTGTGTATGTAAGTTCGAACCAAGGATTTGAAGAAGCCACATTCATCCAGATGAGTAAGAGGAGTGGAGTCATGGAGACAGGTGGAGAGGCAGTGTGGCCAGGAAAGGAGGTGGTAGCAGAATGGATTGGAGGGTTATCTTTGGGAGTGAGTGATCCCAGCCCCAAGCCAGAGAGCACAGTCCAGCATTCCAGGGATGGGAAGATAGATCCCCATTACCTGTGGCTATAAAAACCAGTGGGGGGTGGGGCCACAGTGGAAGAAACTGCGAGGTTTTTGCCACTTAAAAGGC